>CM029551.1:14700605-14852231 GCA_017141385.1 Sogatella furcifera | reverse complement strand
CCGAAAATTTATCGAGTATTGTATTTCTATGTATTTCACAATCTGTATTTAATACTCCTATTTTCACGGAGCTGAGTATGCAGAACCCCATTATAAGTATATATTTATACAGTCGATACTTTGTTGATAGTTTTAAACCTTTCTGTATGCTATATCTGATTGATGAATTCAACGTAATTGAAAATAAAATCGCTGTGCTTGATTTATTTCCTACATTCATTTTAAACGTGCAACAACCAGTTAGAATAACTAAATCGACAATTTATTATTGAAAGTGTACCATTTATTCGTAATTGAATTGAATTTATCTGTTATTATCAATTATACCTTGTTATACGTGGCAAACAGGTTCCAGAGTCCTATAATAATTTATAATAGCAGTCTACTTATAAGGCAGTGCGGTTGCTGTAAATGTTTTTGCCCCAGTTATTTAATTCAAAGCGGCCCCGGCTTCAGAATCAATACTTGACAATTTCTCTAATAAAATAATAATAGATACCGAAGGGGAACAGTATTCTCAAGTATGTACAAAGATAACTGAAGAACGCAAACTTCTTCCATTCTTGGCATTCACCATGAATAAATTCCATTCATTCAATCTCGATACAGGTTTCATGGAAGTTATTGGATTGAATGGAGAAATAGGCTACAGTTATTTAATAATTTATTAATAATTTTGAAATGACTTCAACTGTATGACAAGTATAGTAGTATGACTTGGATAGTAGAATTCCAAGAAGCGAAATATCAAAATTATCAGCAAGTTTAAAACAATCATCTACTTTTGTAACAGGATACTTAATTGAACAATTTTTTCCAATTAAATTTTTTAAATTATTATTTCAGCAATTCAATAAGATTCAACATTACAATAAAATAATTTCAAATCAAGATTATTATCGTAATGAACGATACATATAAAATCGTTCAATTTTCTAGTGTTCTAGTTAGACTTTAAAAAATACTATAGACGACGTTTCACTTACCTCCATTTATCAGACCTTACATTGCGTGTATTTGATTGGCTTGGCCCTTGAAGACAAAAGTGAATTAGAGGGTAGAAAAATCTCCCTGCTGTTTTTGGAATTACATTGAAACCAAAGTGAATCCATTTTAAAGGTTCTGTCAGTAGAAGAACGGAGGATCTGTGAGTTTGTGAAGTACAGTAATGTAAGTCTTTGCTGAGATTTAAAAAAAGAATAAAGAATGTGAGGCAATCCTCAATTTATTTTTTACGACAAGCTTGACCCCTGATTAGCTGTTAATAAACCTAATCCTTTGATAATGATATGTCAGATTCAATTTAATTTTTTTGGCGTGTGTGAGAAGTTTGAAAGGATTTTATTAATAAGCTGTTTGCTTTAAATTAGGGCTGACGGCAAGAGAGCTGGGGTTGGTATTCTTTACTAACGCCTTTGAGTTTTTTCGTCGCGCCGTACGTTGGTCTCCCTTCATTGTCGATGCTGCTTTCAGATTTCAACCCCACCCTTTCTGAGGCTGGGCCGTTCCTCAGAAAGTACTGCCTGACAAGCTTCATCTCCATATAAAACATCATCAGGCTCTCAATATCGTAAAGTATCCGGAGTGGCCACCCAGTTTCCCTCTGTGGTCTGGCCTTGTCATCAAGCTCAGCACCCTTTAGTGCATCTCTTAGTTTTTTTTTCTACTCTTTTTTATCATCGTCATCTCCTTGCCTTCAACACAGCCTCTTGAAGGGGGATTATGCAATTAGCTAAACTAAGCACTACACTCAGCGGCTTCAAAGCAAAGGCGGACATGAAATATCATGATATTATCCTCATGACAGGACAATGCTGAGTCGCAGTCCATTTTAATAATGAATAAAACATATCCGCATTAAGTCACGTGATATTACAGCAATCATAATAATATCTGGTTTGGAGTCGTTCGTCTTGGAAAGGCGGTGAATGAAGGCTGGAGTGAGAGGATGAGTTGGAGAATAATAAAAATGACTTTTTACTTTTCATTGTCCGCTTGTAATGGAGCTGCTTATGATGATAATCGTTACGAAATTGTCTGAGTGAAGGCGATGCTTCAAACTACAGTTTGACTATAGTCATTATTTTCAGACTATATTATATTCTATTCATTGTGTTGTATGTTCTCAGTATGATTAAGGTATATACAGAACATAAAACTATTCAGTGAGGCATTAGTGCGAGTTTTGAATTGGTGATATCCTAGTATCCTAAGTAAGTATCCAGTTATACTATATCACCCTTGTTCAAATCCCCTACCAACTAGCTCTTTTGTAAAGTTCACACAAGCTGAGAAGACACACCTTTACAATGCAATTAAAATTAATATGGCGTGTCTTCTCAGCTTGTGTGAACTCTATTAAATGTCCACCGATCTTTTCAGATTGGACGTGTGTTATCTTGCTCGAACACTTTTCAATAACGCCGTTTTATGCGGACTTGTTAAGCTTTATTAGTCATAATCTTCATCTACAATACGCCAGATCATTCAGGATGAGTTTCAAAAATGTTTGTATGGTGAACTACAGCTGAAAACTGTCTTGTCAAGCTCTCAGCCTGTGAAACTGACACTTGTGTATTAAAAACTTTACTTGTGAGAGGGATGTTGAATATATTCTGTAGATACAAAGCATTTAAAGTTTTTACTGATCAAATAAGAATGAACTAAGAAATAGAATATCACTCTATCTACTTTGAAAATAAGCGTTTTTTGGGGTGTTTTTTAGGGTTTTTCTTCATTGGTTAACAGCCGTTTGGCTGGGTGACAGCAACTCCCCACGCCTTTTTGTTATCCCTCACCCGTCATTCTTCCGATCTTATTACATCGCATATCCATGATTGTTCCTTGAATGTTCCTTCAGACATTCCTCAGAATAATTATTTATTCAATTTGCTAGCCCCTCGTGACGAAGAATATTCCCAACTAACTGTGATTTTCTCCTTCTTCTCTTTTTTCGTTTAATTTCAATAAAAAAGTGAGAATCAAAAAAATTAATTGGAAATAATACTTACAATACATAGGCTAGTACATATACTATGCTAGTAAGTATGTAGTTAGTAGTATACTATGTATAGTTAGTCTATGATACAATATACAATGCATGAATACATGGATACAATCAATGTGCTTCAATATTTGAGTAAGGAATATAGTTTTGGGTTGTCAGTTGTTAGTTCCCTGTTGTTTCTCTCCGAAATACTAACTTACTATTTGTAATAATGCATTAATTATGAATGAATAATCTTCCTCTCACCTGTATTTTTGTGGATTACTTATATGAAGAGTAATTCATCTGAGTGGTAGTTTATGAATGGTAATCTGAGTGATGGTAGATGAATACCACTATAACAATACTGCAGTCCAAACCTTCTCATTCCTCTGAAGCTACTCTATTATGCTGGTGTTCATACTGCAACTCTTGAGACAAGTTTTTATATATATTTTATAAACCAATCTTCAATATATAGAGAGGGATAGTATTTTAATGCTCAAGTTTTTCTCTCAAAATAACAGCAAATCGAGAAGTTGTTGATCATTAATGATAGTAACTCGTTTCCAACTTTGATTGAACTGCTCGTTTTATCTACTAGGAATCTGGTACAATCGGCATTTTCTCACACAAACTACTTCGAATTTCTTGGTGGTCGCTCATTTACTAAAATGTTCTGGTTTTTTCTCTTAATCGTTTATTATCGGATTGATTGCTGGAAGGAAATCGAAGATAAAAACTTGTTTTTATACAAGTTCAAATGTATCCTGGAGAAATATTCAATCTGCAGAACAGAGCATTAGAGGAAAAATCCATTTGACAAATATTCGCTTTATTCAACGACGTTTTTCAAACTGTTAATAAACCAATGCTAAATCATGTTATGTGGGGGGAAAAGAAATATTTGAAATTTACAGAATACAATCAAACAATCCGGAAGATTCACAGCAATCAAGGAAGATATTGAAAGTGTAGATATCAGTAAATAAAATTTTCTTAGAAGCATGTATCAATAATTTATTGGACTAGGATACTTCCTCTTTTTCGTCTTCTTTCTTCCTCTTACAATTTCTTCCATATTTTTCTCCATCAACTTCTTATCTCCATTTCTTCTTATACCTATATTTTTCTACTTCCTGCTTCCAAAACCAACTCTAAATCTTGTTTCCCAACTACAATATTCTTGTTCTTTCTTCTCCTACATCCAATACTCTTTCTCCTCCTCCCTCCTACCCACCCTTCCATCTTTCTTCTAGTTCCCTTGCACCTCCATCTCGTCTTCATAGTTCTCTTTCTCCTTCTCATGCTTTATCATACAATATATTATCTTAATATAATTATCTTCCTTTTCCAATTACTACTTCTTTTATTTCTTACCCTTCTAGATGCTTTTTCTCCTATTGCTCTTTCTAATCCGTCTTCTCTTCCTTTTTTCTCCCATTTCTTCTACACCTTTCTTCTCCTCTTGCTGAAGTCTTCGTGCCACGAGGGAAATGTTGGTTTTACCGAGTTTGTATAGTTCACACAAACTGAGATGACACTCAGTTACAATGTAAAGCGTATTGAAAAGGCGTGTCTTCTCAGCTTGCCATACGTTTCCTAGTGTTTCTATTCCCTCTCCACACTCTCTTCACTCGCCTGTGGGTCTCTGTCCTTGCGGGTTTATACTCTATACGATGTAATTTTCAACTTGGCGTAACACGTATAAGATAAGGAACACAATGTATTCCGAGTGGAAGCTACATCGAATAGAATTCAGTGCCTGCCCGCCTTGCAAATGAGCATATCTTATTAGCCGCCCTGGGCAAATAGGCCCTCATAATGTTTAGTCTAGATTTGCAGTTTGCCTTGTGTTGTGTAGGTAAAGCTCACGTTAGTACCTTAACACAATACCGAATAAAATTTCCAGAAAGCATTGTTAATTTCATGTAATCAAATGATGTTATTCTTTTGATATTTTAATGAAATCAACTTTGGTAACTTCCAGTCTTCTTATTGATTATTGAGAATTTGTATGATATGATATCAACTCTATGTTAATAAAAAACGGTTGGTTTTCAGAGGGCTTAAAATGGAATAGTTATTTTTAATGGTAAAAATGTATGTTAGTTCCTTGTAATTTATTTTGGGAGGCAGATAAGAACCTAAATATTGTCTTCTCAACAGACTTCTCAAAAACTTCAATCAAATTTAGCTATACAGCCGCCAGCATTGGGTTGAAATGATCGCATATATTATTAGAAACATATTGTTCTCAGTATAAGAAATTGCAGTTATGGGAATGAAAAAGGTTCTCAATAAATTTTATTCCATTCACCTAACTAGACTGCAGTTTACTATAGCAGCTAGACTTAACATTCACTTTGCTAGTGGTATTTTCAAGAGGCAATATTGTACGAGTACGTAGCCTATAATAGAATCAATGATTCTTTAATAGGCCTAGTCATCTGACATTATCATAAAGGCCCATTACGCACCTTCAATGCGCCCTTCACTTCACTTATCGTTAATTTGATTGGCTGTAAAACGCATTTTAGATCTTTATGTGAGTTCTATCTAATGCTCGCCCACAGTTTTATAGAATGAGTTCCAGGTGACAAGATTGCAAAGTTGCTTGGTTATAATCAAGGTGAGGCCCAACTCTACTTCGCGCAAGCTCGGAAGAACCGCCGTCTCAATTCAGTTTACATTGTTGAGGCGTCTCTTCTCATTGTGAGCGAACTCTATCAAAGTTCTTCCATGCAAATTGGTCAATTGAGCTTCAAGCCGGTTGCGGACAGTAATCTTATCCACTAGAGATGTGATCGCACATCAAGTTCACTCCTGGATCCATTCATTCCAATTAGGTTTATCTTCTCAGATCAGCACACTCACCATACAATATGAACCCAACACTTCCATGCTGCTCCTAATTCATTCAGACAACTTTCGTATTGTTCTGGTCACCTGTGAAACTGTATCACGATTTCACACTTGTTAAGATGAATGTTTGAGATAAATTTCATGTCCACGTGCATATTCAGCATAACCGAATTGGTGTTCTTGACCCACCAAATCTGAATTTCACTCGTGCTTGAGTTTTGTTTGAGGATTTGATAATAATCTGGTCACCTGTCTTTGATTTTGGAAACTGACTGAACTAGTTAAAACTTTGCCTAAGCTTTCTTCAAAAGGGGTGTTTCAGTCATCATAAGTATAACTCCCATGTTCATACTCTTGGAATACTAGAACTGATATTTTCATTGAATTTGGATTTCTCTCTCCGTATAATTCTCTGTTTCTATTATTATATAATTATCCAATCTGTTAACATGCAATATTTTTTCATTACATGAATGTGTTTACATCAAATTGTGTCAAATATCAACTTGAAAAGGGATTTTAGGATAGAATATGGAATATTTTTTAATCTAATCAGAATGGAGATTAAATATTTAATTGGGGTGATACTTGAACCACTTCATCTTTCACATTATAGTTATTATTTTTTATTAGAGTAGAGTTGTGTTTGATTTATATAATAAATTTTCTTCCTTCTAAACCGGATAATTGGTGTGATAATCAAAACCGAATCCCGAGAATAGGAAAGAATATTATTATAGAATTTATTCCAGGAGAATATCGGAGTCTACGTAAAGCTGTAGGTTTATTTTTGTCAAGAGTATTATATCGAGCTGTATCAAAATAGCCAAAAAGATTGAAAACTTCTTCAACATAAGCTCCGCTGAAAATCTGAGGAGATTGATTTATATCAGAATGCGAAGAACTCTCCACTGATGCAGCTGAATGATAATTATTTGAGAATAAGTAATCTTGAGATGCCATTCTGGGCAACAGAACTGGGTACGGAATTTTTAGCAAGCTTTTTCAATCGCTTGAAAATTTAAGATGCTCGAAAAACTTTTATCACGTTGATGAATCAAGATTATCTCCTTCGGTATTCTTGATGCTTGAATCAGATGAAACTTGAATTTGCATACAATAGCTTGGAACCTGCTTCGTGCAGATTGACCTTTAACTTGCGAAAAATTATTTTAGAAAGTTGGCAATTTAAACGTGTTATTTGTGACGTTCGAATAAATAAAAATATTTTTTACTTTTGTTTGTGTATCTGTGGTCTAATTATTGTGGTGAAAGGCGGGTTGTTTTATCTGCCATCAAAATGTGACAAATTCGATGTTTCTGCTATGACTCTCCATACATATACACTATACAGTATTAGAAAACTGAAAACAAAATATCAGTCAATTAGATAATAATATAAAGAACGGTGTTCTATGAATGTTCTCATTACTTTAAGTTACATCTGAATCGTAGCATATTATTCTGTTTTCTCAATAAATAAGATGAAGTACCAGATTTCATATATAGACTTAATACCAGAGCCTCATTTCATGTGAAATATTTCCAAGTGATTACATTCGAGAACATCTACAGGTGCATTCATCTAATAGAAAATGTGATATTTCTCACAAAATCAATAGTTCCAAATATGATAAAGCTTCCCAAGATGCTGATCTCGCTCTCTCCCGCGGCTATGAAAGCTTTTGAGTTGTAAGTTTTAACCTGCAAATGGAAAGGAGCCAACTATAGTACACCTGTATTCTTTTCCATTCTCTCGTAAATCATTGATAGCGAGGTCATTTCACTTATTTCATTGATAATTAGTCATGGTTAACTGACTTTGATTGATGTTATTACATTATTTTACTGTGTTATTCTATCAGTTATTGTCTCTAAACCGACAGTCTCCAAAATGTTATAAATCATTACTTTAGTTCAATATAAGTAAAACAATAATAGTAAAATTCTGATCAAATAGAGGAATGATATAAGTTACTTACAGTTAATACAATATCATAATATTATCTATCATTAGACTATTATTTTTCTATGGTAGGCCTACTACCCACCTTAGCGTCATTGCTCAAGCTACATCTCTCAAAGTATTCCCACTTTCCAAATTGTTTGAACCAAACACACGGAATAGAATTTTGCGAGTACCACTTTCAAAAAAGAAAGATTTACTCTGTGTGTGTCCGTTTGCATTACAGACGCATGGGCGGACATTTATTATCACGGAGTGGTTATGATCTGGGACGGCTTGTCAGGGGGGAACAAGTGACAGGAAAGGGGCGTAGTCGCTCTCAATCGGCTCCTCACTGCACTAACGGACCTCATGCTCCTTGCTCCTTGGCCACACTAACATTTTCGCGTTTCCCTGTTTGCATAACTGCGACAAAATATAAATCCGCTGCTCCGAATATTGTTATGGTAATAAGTCTGAAATTATACGAATAGAAGCGCAGTTGTGAAAACGTTGAGCGCGTTGAAGTCCCACTTAAATTTTATGCTCCAACAAAGTAATAAATTGCTTTGAATTTATGCAGTGTTTTGAATGGTAACACAGTTCTGCATATAACCGAGTCACTGCCCTCAAGAACAAAGTCTGTAGTTGTAGATCAGTTAGTCCATCATTTTAATTCAATTAATAATGCAGATTTAAAACTATGAATTTTTGAAAATAATACATTTGAATGTTCAAGCTCAGTGTTCAAAAGCATGAAACTATGAATTTATAAATACTTTGATAATCATGTTGTAACCAAATATATACATCCCAAAGCGAATTTTAAAGTTTGCAGACTGATATCTTTTAGAAATTGTCGTCTGTAGCTTTTAGAAATATAGTTTAGACTGATATCAATTAAGAAATTGTTAAGGTGAAAAGGAATGTTTATCAATGGAACTTTATTGATCAACATTAATTATTTTCATTATAATTTAATTGTTCATGATTGGTTGATTGAAGTTATTATGTGATAACTGTAAAAGCGTGAATCAACATCAGTTTATTTTAATTCACTAAACATTATCATTATAGTGCGAGGTGTGGTAGGTAGTCCGATGCTATTCTTGGCATGATCATCATCGGTGCTAGTTATTATGCAAATCTTTATTGAAAGTAAATCACATCGACCCCAGCGGCCGCCAGCAGACAATTGACAGTTGAACTTCATATAATATAACTTTCGACTTGGCATAGCACGCATTTTAATACAGGGGATTTAGTGTATTCCATGTTAGGAGTTACATCAGATAGGATTTAATCTCAAAGTGTTCCATACTTGGAAAACAGTCATGCTTTAGTAGTTAACTTCAGGACATCGTAGAAATTATACTGTGATACCGGTTTTCAATACTTTCAATGAGTTAGGGTGATTCAACGTACATTACACTCTTGGATTAGTGTCTTCATCCATAAAATTGGCACCCATAATAGATTGAGGATTTCAGACTAGAAAATGAGGCTACGAGGTTGAGGGAATAGGTAATGAAATAGAAGTGTAAATTTGATAAATTAAATCTCTAACTCGCTCAAAGTCGCATCCAGAGTAACCACAGTCTGAAGACTCAGGAGCTCGATCTGGTGAGAATTAGATAAGGGATGAAAAGTTTATACACAATTTCTTACAGTGATCACCCTAATTTTCAAAGTGAACAAAGCAAGCGAGAAGCACAACTGAACAGATAAGTGAAGTGTGACCATACTCATGTGCCATGTTTGTTGACAACGAACGAACGTAGCGAGGCGGAATGTCAATATAAACTCTTCTAAAACTGCGATACACAGAGATCGGATTTCTGGCGCTCTTATTTCGGGCCTGGGCTGAAGAAGTTCTGCCTTGGAGCGAAAAAAGTGGAGCTCGCTCCCTGCCCCTCCTTCTGTGTGACGTGGCTTATCGCGAAGGGAGGAAAAAGGGGTGCGTCGTTTAAAATATGATATTGCTTTCTTTTTAATAATAGTTAAAAATCTAATATCCATGATGGCGCCGGCGGCGGTGGCTGTCGCTGAAATTAAAGGAGCCGAGTCACATTTGCAATGCCCCTGGGGACTGCAGTGGGGCGGGGGCGGGGTGGCTTCCGGGCATCCAAGGTTTATTGGCTTCTGACAGAAATTCAAAACTTTTTCTGTTGTGTGCGCGCGTGCTAGCAAAAAGTATCGGACCCGGGAGACACGATATCATTGTGTTTTATGGCTGGCTCTAATGTATTCTCTCAGCCTTTCAGGCATGCCCGTTTGCGACTGTTTCATAATGGTTCAGCCAGCTCAGCTTGCTCCGATGGAAATAACTTTTCAAATGCGCTGTTTTTTATTTGTTGTGTACCAGCAACCATCTGCTCCACCAATACACTCTCTCACTGTTTGAACAGAAAAACATCATGCTAGGCATTCGAAAAGCCATTATTCAGAGTATGAATGAATATTGTTCTTAGTTCATTTCGAAAAAGTTAATACCGGGAGCTGCTGCGCTGTAAATTTTGCTCATGATTCACCGACGTGGACATCTACAGCTTTGTGGAAATGATTTTCTGTTCCACCACTCAATCTGATGAGGGCTCAGATTTGCTCCATCCATTACTTGGACATTCGAGTTTCCATCCCTAACGAAAAACTTTCTCTTGGTCCAAGCTTCAAGTTATGTATTTTAGGTAATTTTGGTAAAATTCTAAAATTTCACTTACAATATTCAGGAATATTAATAATTCGAATCAGTTCACTTTTGAATGAGAGAATGTTCAGAAAGAAGTTCAATGAAAAACATCAAATTCATTAATAGAACTTCCGAATAGAATTTTTCGTTGGATACTTGATCATTATTACTAATATTCTTCATCATTTCAACTGTGAAATTCGCCTCATTATTCCCAATTAGTTTATCACAATTCATGAAGCTTCAGGGTTGAATACATTTCACAGAACTCGATCGAAACCGATTTTTACTAATGGAATATACAATTGAAATAATAGACAAATGGACATTAGAGTTACAAAACTTCACAAATTGAAAAAGCTCTTCAAGTAAGGTATTCTATTCCTTCAATTCCTTACTATCCTTATTTTCAAGAAAAATACATGGCTATTTACATGAGTAAAGCTTGTGATAACAAGAGATGAATTCGTGATTCGCTTTCCAGGCAGACGAGACCGGCGGCTCAAAACATTTAGTAGTCAAAAAAAGTGAAAAAATTAAATAAGTGCTTTGGGAACGGCTTAAGAAGCCTTTTAGTGAGAGGCGCATCAATTTTTAAGAATACCCACATGCCGTGGCACTCTATGATCTCTGTAGTCGAACAGAAGGAAAATAAATGCCTGAAACATACTTTTTAAATGAGCGTTAGCGTATTTTGAAGTGCTTTCTCCACTCATTGTAAGTCACAGTTTCAGGTTTTGGTAGTAGTCTGTCTACATATTTCAGGATAAGATATGTGTGAGTTTTGAAAGCATTTCCATAAAGGTCACTGTTTGAAACCTGCAGGGCAGACAAATCGACTGGGAAATACCGAAGATAACGTGTAAATTGAAAGCTTACCGCGGTAGGAATTTTCATCACAACGCGCACACGCGTGTGTGTATACTATCTGACTAGCTATAATAAACATTAAAAAGCCATTAGGTTTGAAGCGAAATGACGCCATACAAGACGCATAACCCGGGGCGCTGGAGTACAGCAGTACAGAGATTATAAAACGAAGAACAGAGCAAACTTAGCCCAAGGCCAGGGATCATTTTCATTTATTTATTTATTTGTATGTGTTGCGAGCTTATTGAACGCCGGGCAAAGATTAATTTTTCAACATACCATTACTCACCCCCCACCCTGCAAAAATCACACCCCGCCAATCGAGCATCAACAACTTCATACACGAATACATTGCCTCGGGACAAATCAGGTCGGTCGTTTCCATCACTGTCATTGCTTTGAAGAGAAATAAATGTGTTGTATGAGTGTGAGAGAGAAAGAGCTTGAATCACACCAGATACAATGAATGAGGAAGTGCCAATGTGAGAGAGGAAGAGTTTTAAAAACAGAGGCAATAAAAACATACGGAAAAAAATTATCAATGATATCATCATCATGAAAATCTAAAATCAGTGGTTGTGACGATAATAATCTAATTGAAAATATATTTTTCATTTTTGAAGTGGCATCGTCGATCCTCGAGTTTGATCGCGATCACTTCAACCGAGTGCAGTATTTTCAAGTTTTTCCAGATATCAATTTCCATATTGTTATCGGTAGCATAAATTTTACCACGAAGACAATACTTTAGAATGAGAAATATTTTGTTCTTTTTTTTAATTCAATTTTTCAGTGGAATTCCAACTGGATCTTACATGCCAGTTATAAAACGTTTGTTTTGCTTCATTTGATTGAATTATTTATCATTATGATTATTTCCTATTACTTTCATTCATCCACACATCTAGAAAATAATATTTTTAATTATTTTCTATCACTCCTATCCATATCTACTGATACGTTCTTTCAACATTCTATTCATCAGATATTTTCAATTTATTGCGTACGAATCCTTATTAATTTCCTCTCATATGATCCATTGATTATATTTTATTTGAGCTCTAGCTCTAATATACAATAAAAGTATAACAATACTCTATATATACAATACCTATTCTTGAATTTCAGTTGATGAAAATACTCTTTTTCCGGTCATTCTCTCTAAGAAGTAAGCTCAGTAAAAGAACAAATCGAAACTAATAATAGATGAGCCTATTCCATTTTTTTACATATTCTACATCTGTGCTTAGAGCTCGAACGTATAATACAAGTGAACGTGCACCACCAATAGTGCCTGGTGCCTGCCAATACGAAGGCACTACACTAATAGAAGGCATTGAGAAAAGTGAAGATTGGCGATTATTAGGAAGGAGCAGTTTGACCAGAGCCCAGCCAGCCATCGGGCGGGTCAGCAGCATTTAGGCGATCGCTCGTAAATAAATTCGTCCGGCGTATTCTTCACGGCAAGATAACGGCTACGTGAGACAATCGGTCGAGCTCAATAGATAATGAAAATTAATAACATAATCGGGCCACCTTCATCCAGCCGACCCTCTCTCTCGTTTGATGGCGTGTTGGATCCATTAAATACTACCGAACCGATCCGACAAATTATCTTTGGTCAACACTTACCTTCTCTTGCTCTCTTTCTCTTCCTTCTTCTGTGTGCTCTTTCTCTCTCATTAATTCTCCCACTTCCTCTCTCTTTCCATCTTACTCTCTCTCTCCCTGTTTCCCTATCTCCTCATCTCATAAGCTATTATAGTGGACTCTCCAAATCCTATCACAATCCTCTCCTGATTCAAGATGTTCCACTGTATACTCAATACTCTTATGTAATTTACTTTTCCTCCACTATTGCTCTTCAATTATATTCCGTTTCCCTTTCTCTCTCTCTTCCTGTCTTAATATCTCTCTTTGAGTTTCTTTCTAAATCATATGCTTCTCAATTCATATTAATTATATTTTGTTGTCGAATGGTGAAATTAACTGTAAATAAACAGTACAGTATACATAATAAATTATATCAACAGCCCTGATCTGAGTTAGCACTCTCCCAATCTTTCTCACTCAACTTCTGCTCTTATAACTGCTTCTTTCCTTTCTTCAATATTCATACTCAATTTGTTTCTCCTCCTGGCTTATCTATCTGTTGATTTCAATCCATAAAAGGAACGGGCTAATCAATTTGCAAGTACATAGTTTCAAACTATCCAAATTATCTTATGTGACAAGTATTATCTTATTCTCAAAGAATAATTTTTCTGTAAGTAAAGTTGCTTTTCAAATCTATACTGTTGATATTATTATTGAATACTAGACGATGTTATCCATTCACTTGAATTTTTGCAGCCATAGATAAATCTTTAATGTTATCTCAAACTAATAATCCACTTCAAATAATCAATGCTAACTTTTGTCACTTTTTGATTGCTGTTTTCTAGAATAAATAATGTTTCACATATCCACTGTCAGTAAAAACTTGTGGAACAGAACATATCATTCATCAAATTCGAATAAACTTTATTGCTTCTTCACAACATATAGGTATTTTAGAAAAATAATCCATAAGGTACACGGAATTCCTCCACAAAAACCAATCGTCTGTGTGTGGAGGAAGCAGGAACATCTTTTGTTCTTTCAAATTCGGCTTTAATTCCTATATCAATATCGCAATCTAGAGTTTGAGGTGGTAGGCTATCATGAAGATAGTCTAATCTGAATATAATCTGAGTAGTCCCAATCTAAATTCAACCTCCCCTTTTCGCCTTTTGTATCCCCATTCTTCCACCAAATTTCTACCTTTCTCCACTTTTTTCTCATCCCTTTATCGTCGTATTCCTCCCAACATTGTATTCCAGCTTTGCCCCTATTCTATCCCACATATTCCAGTAGCTAGCGGCTGTATATGGAAGCCTTCTTGTTCAGCATTAGTAGCCTTCTAATTATCAGCACAGATCAGCACTGCCCGAGGCTACTGATCTACGTTTCGGATTGCACTCGGCATCCTTCTGCTGATTTATCATCTTCTGCTGCCGGTGGCTCCTTCTTTGCAACCTCCAGGCCAGCCAATACTCTCAATTAATCGCTATCCTAATCTTGATTGCATTCTGAAATTTGTTGCTCACCAAGGTAATCAAAATTGTAGTTGTAGTGCACGGATAGAATAACATAGCAGTGATTGAATAACAAAGATGAGAATAAAAACTATTGAATAGGGGAATTTGATAACTCAGTGAAATTCTAGTAGTGTTTTATTGATTTGTTTCTCAAGCTGTCTTTTTAAAATATTCTAAACTCCAGAATATACTAAAGAAATGAAATCATGTCTTGAGTGTGAGGCTACTTGAATTGTATAATAATGATAGGTTTATTTAAGGCTATTGTTTAAAATTCTTTATAACTAGAGAGTATTTATATAATGCATGAGGAAACATACTGTTCAAAGTTCTTCTCTAGTGATACACTAGCAGACTTTGAAATGAACAATGTTTAAATGGAGTAATTGTCTATAAACTGTTATATGGAATTTAAATTCATCCAATTTATCTACAACAATCGAACCTCGATGCACAATGTCTAGAGCAAACTACTCTAGTGCATTACCAGGACGGATATTGAAGATTACTCGTACAACAGTAAGAAAAGAAGCTCTGACATTCAGAATCTAATCTAAACTACAGTTGGAAAATCTTGTCAAGAAATCCGTTTCATAGTTCGCTTTACGGTGTATGTTAATGCACTAAGATTGGGTTGAATAGTACTAAAATCAACCATAAAGTATAAGATTTAAAGGGTGCTTTGAACATGTGCAACAGGTTAATGCTAAACGCTTGGCTCTTCTTCAACTTTGTAATCTCATAGAAGTGCAACACATATAGAAGTGCAATATAACGGCTGTATTACTGCATTAACCGACACGATTGTGGAGTAATTGACACGACCTTACATTAAAAATTCATAAATTGTAAGTAATATTACTGATTAAAGAACAACTTGAGTGAAATTATTCATTATTTTCCAACTCATTTCAACTGAGAAAAAATGTAGACTATTATGTTTCTGAGAAGATTTACAACAAGATTGTTAGGATTCAGGTTGTGCTAAACCACTGAAATATGGGGGACTTTTTTCACAAAAAATAATATTTAAAAAAAATTAGAATTACAAATAACTATCTCATCAAAATATCATCAAATTTTGAGAAAGTACGGTATTTTGGGAGATTTTCATCATGTCCAGATTTCGAACTGAAATCTGTAATGCCGTTTCCATCGAGAGACTACTGTAAATCTTTAAGCTGAGGCCGCACTGCTGGTGGGTAGAGCCTGGAGGGTGAAGGGTAGTTGGTAAATCTACAGAGCATGCACATCATCCACAGTAATACATCGTATGAATGGTATGACGTCATTCTGTTTTTTGAGGTTATGTTGTCCATATTTAAGAATTTCAAGATGGCGGCTGAACACATACCATTCATACTATGTATTACTGTATCAACTACCCTCCACCCTCCAGGCTCTACCCACCGGCAGTGCGGCCTCAGTCAGACCTACTTAAGTTCTTCTATGTTTCTTTTTTTAAAGTAGTGTAGAAGAAATGCTTAGTGGAATGTGGAAATGATGACACTTCTTCAAATTAAAGTTGCTAAACATTATTGAAAAATATAGATATTATTGGAAATTTTATTATAATTTTTGTGCATAACATCCTGTATAATTCATTCAGTTTTTCAAAGCGTTGAATAGCAAATTAACATTGAAAATTCCCACAAAATTAAAATTATTATTGACCAGTAGCCTAATAGGAAAACTTTGGAAGAAACTTTGTTGGAAGAAAAAAAAGTTGATTTTTTCAATATTGTTTAAATTTTTACCACCAGAAGATTCGAGTTCCAAAAATAAGAATCGTCAATTCAATTTCACATTAGCATAAGTTAGGAGCATTGGGTCACTGTTGGATAGCCTACGAACAAAAATGTGAAGTTAGTAATGTGATTGGCGTTGTATCGAATGTTCGGCGGAATTCATTGGTGGTAAAAAGATGAAAACAAGTGGCAAAAAGAAAGGCGAAAAAGCTGGGCGTGGGTGTAGGAACTGGTCTGTTGTCATGAAATCTGGTCTAATAATGAAGTCAGTGACCAGCGGAAATTTAGTTAGCAATACCGAACACTGCCACCATTGCTAATCTTCTCTGGAAAATATCCGTTAAATTTCGAACCAGTTAAGGAAGTCTCTGGTTCTTAACACCCTATCAACACGCTTGCCATTTTAGATCCCGTCGCTATCGTTATGATAACGAGCTACCTATTCAAGGAATGTCTTATCAAATCTTATCAAATCATTCGCCCCTTTTCCCCCGTGATCTCTTTCTACAGTGATTAGTTATTTTTAATTGAGATTTCTCCAAACTCATTTCCATTTATTTGTATTTTTCCACTCTACACACTTTTACCTCGATCGTAATATTAAAAAATCTCAATTATTAAAGATCATTATCAAGTCGTACGTTTCTATTTTAATTGGCTACCAGAAAGGAAATGAAGATCTGGAGAAAAAAGGTCGTGAAGGAATGAGTTTATTGTGGTTTAATTAGCCTAGTTCATTTTATCTTCAATCTGGGTCGTAGAATGAGTGATATCTCAATTATTTTCGGGCAGGAGTTTAGTGCACAGTCAATCGCATAGAAAGAATTGTGCGAACTGTAAAGAGTGCTCAATTCCAAATGGTTAATTGATATTTTTTATCAAATGGTATCCTACAGTGAAGCATGTGAGGAAGGTCTTTGGAACGAGTGAATTTTGGAGTGATTTTTGTTTCAATTGATTCATCAACGTTACTCTCCAGCTATGAAATTAAGGTGATTGAAATAAGCAATGAGGTGATGAAGCAATATGATTCTCATAATTGTAGATGTTGCTCCCATATCGCTTTCTATTCCTTGCGATGAAAAAATGCACTTGTGTTAACTTAACTTAACTTAACTTAACATAATTAACTTATGCAATTGATATGGAAGACATTCAGATAGTATTTCAATTCATGTTTTCATTAAAATTGTACGCTCTCTTACTTATATACTGAATGTTTCTAAATTGTATTTGAAACTAGCCGGCAGGCTCGCTTCGCTCGCCTGCAAATTCCGTTCAGAAAGGATTCAAAATTCATTGAACACAGCATTTCAAGACCTAATCTGGACCTGTTCACCAAATTTCGACATTTTCTACCAGTTTATTCTCGAAAAATCCAAGAAAAACTGAAAATTCCGAAAAATAGTAAAACGCTAATATTGAGCGTAACCTTGGGAACTATATCGGACATAGTTTGAAACTTGATTCGATAACTTCCAAATTAGTTTATCTATAATCTCCCTGAACCATTGAATTCACAGTAAGGATTGGTCGTATCAAGGCAAAAGATATGCAACCCGCAAAACATCTACAATTTTGAAAAACCTGATTACTGGCGTAATCTTGAACGGAATTCAAAAATATTTCAACACAACATTTCTAGACCTTATCTGAACCTACCTACCAAATATTAACATTTTCTACCGATTGGTTCTCGAAAAATTGAGAAATCGCCGGAAAACTATGAAAAAACTTAAATATTTGGCGTATCCTTGGAAAGTTTTTAAAATCGTTTCTTAGCGCGCGTCTAAACGTCCAACTGAACATGCCTGCCAAATTAGAACGCATTCGCTTCAGTGGATTTTTAGTTCTGGTGATGAATGAATCAGTCAGTGAATGAATCAGTCAGTCAGTGCCATTTCGCTTATATAGATATAGATAACGAATTTTTATTTCGAAATACAACACTTAGCGTTGAACGTTAAGAGCTCTGATTCGTTTAGAATTTACTCAGAGCTTCACTTAGTATTCAGGTACCTTATTTTTACCAAATTACTCCACATTAGAATTTCCGTAACTCGAATTGAGAGCTATAATTTCAGCCGCTATTTCTCAGCCAGCAGACATTTTCCGGATGTTGTTTTGCCGTCAACTGGCAGGCAGCACAATGAGTTGTGATGGTCGCACTAATTAAAAACACCACCTCAGACCACGCAATAAATTTGTTCCGACCGATCTAAATTTTGAAGGTTGAATTACTGTTTGCCTCCAGGCCATCAAGTCAAACGCCCTGCCTACAGACATAATAAATCCCACTTGTGTAGTAGATATTTGTAGTGATACACATATAGATAGATATTTGTGTATCTATATTATAAATTTACGATTCTAATCATATAGATATTTTCATCTTTGAATTATAGATAAAGATACCCCGCTCACATGTGTATCTATACATCAAAATAGACATAAATGTCTTCAGTATGGACGTATATGTCTTCACGTAGCCGGCGAGAAAAGAGGGGCTGATGGTACCTACACCTCCCATTGAATTGGCACCTGAGGCTCAAGGGGCCTTGGCATCAAATACTATGTAAATTAGTTTGTGGTTAATAACTACGTAGCTATGCCGACACCATACCTAAACGGGCATAGCTGTAGGTGACTGCGGGCTGCATCGTATATACATCTCATTGTCAGCAAAAAGAGAGCAGCGCCTCGGGCGTTCATATCACAACGGCCGCCCAATCACAACTCGAGCAGCTGACTCACAACTAACGCCTAGGCATCGTCGCACTTTTATGCGGCCCGATTGGATAAATAAAGTAGAATAGTATGATATCTTTATTTTATTGCATTGTAAATATTTAGAAAACGATTGTAGGAAACTGAATTTCAATAGAGTTTTTTCATTCATTTTATGTGCCACCTCCAGTGGTTTCAAGCTGTGTGTCCACGGTGCAATTGCTTTTCAATATATTCCAAGAGGAAACACAAGATGAATCAGTATGATAGATTATGAACAACAATTATGAACGTTTGATCAACTTCATTACGATACAAGACCTTCTAATTTCTATTACAATATTGCAATTGTAGAATGTATGGTAATGAATCGTCTGTGTATTCTATGGAATGAATCAAACCATTGAACTTGTACAAAGTTTTTCGATAAAACGTGAATTTCGATAGTTTATCTGTGGTCGGGTATTCAAACTGTGCGCATCCTTTAAGAAAAGTTGTTCTAGTGGAATGATCTCTAAAAAATATTACTTTGAGAATAATTTTATAGAGTTGATAGAATTTCGGATCTCACCAACCATATGGATTTGGTCCACCAAAGTAAAATCTGTCCAAACAAAGAAGACATTCTGGCAAGATGGAAAAATGACTCCAGCTCGCTTAATATTTGTTCAAAAATTATCAATTTGTTCTCAAATTCTGATCTACGATTCTAGACGGATATTGACCAAGCTGGAGTCATTTTCTCATCTTGCCAAAATGTCTTCTTTGCTTATCCTCATTTGCGGCTATGGAAACAGACTGTCCGCAGTAAATTTACATAGCAAAGACAATGGCGGGGCTACTGTAGTGCCAGGAGAGTGAGAGAGAGGATAAAATTAAGAGAAACAGATAGAGAAAGAGAAAGAGATAGAGATAGAGAGATAGAGATAGTGAGTGAGTGAGGGAGAAAATAATAGGAAAGATTAGAAAGAAAGAGAATCAATAGGAAATGTGAGCCAAAGAGAGGGTAAAATTTATTGAAAGAGAGAATGAGAAAGGAAGAAGAAGAAGAGAGTCTGAGAGAGTAAGAGATCAGTAAGTAATTTGTAACAGTTCACTCGGAGCAGTAGAGTTCACTTGGAGCGGATGAGTACAACACATCAGTCATTCGCGAATGCATAAATCATCAAATTGCCGACAACCAAGCCTAGAGCAAGCTGCTCTTTGTTTTTCGATTGTCATGCAAAGCAATGCAATTCTAATTCCGCTATCGTCCGGTCCAAGACCTATTCTTCGTTATTTAACTGCCTAAACTGTTATTGGCGCTCATCATCATGTTATCGTAATCACAAAGTCCAATCATCTTCAACATCATCATTATTATTATTGTCATGATCATCATCAGTCTTCTCTGCTAATTCTTAACGCACCTCATTATTCGACATAAGCTGACAGCAGACTGAAGACAGTAATCCTCCTCTTTCTGAAGTCAGACCACTGCCCTTCTCAAGTCAGTTCGTGTTGGGCTCTGACAAAGGCCATGTTCTGTATTTTTTTCTCATACAAAGTCATCAACTCGTTGATTAATTATTCGAACAAATTTGAACTGAACGATATTGAAGCTTCTTATGCTTCTAGTTTTGATAAAATATGAAGAGCTGCTAAGATGAAATTGTTGCTGCATTTATAAATAAGTAGTATCTCGTTCAACTCATCCCTTTTCATGCTTAAATCTTGACAAACAGCTTGATGAAACTGTTGAACTGATTAGGTAATCAGTTGAGAGTAGGTAATCAAGTAAATGAATTTAAATTTTGCATTTCAGTTGAAAACTTCTCAAAAAAGGTCGAGTATTATTTTAATGGAAAACATCCACCCATTAGCATTGATAAAGCATAAACAAAAGTTGTGTAGTAATAATATTGGTGTGACGATATTGATATCATCCTTGATAAAGTTATAGCTGAGGAGTCACATCTTGTAAAAAATAGTATCTCTATCGGAATTCATTCAAAATAGTAATTTCTATCTAGATTTCAGTTTACTAAGACATTTAAGCACCATCATAGTTTGAATAAAATGTTCGAATTAAATTCAACGCACATGATTTTTTTAACTTGGTTTGAATTTTTAATATATCATATTGTATCGAAGTATCGTTCCGTTGAAGTCACTTAAACGAAGATGGTGCATGGATAAGGGCTACTCACATTGATTGAATTTTGGATAGTAGTCGAAATGTTGCGAACTCAGGAATTCAATAATATGTGTTCCAACAGAGCCGTAGGCAAGAACTGGATTTGAGGCAATAGTCATCGACATCTTTAAGTAGTTTCTATTATAGTTTGGTATCTGGTAGTTCTACGAGTTGAACTATTCAAAGTATCCCGAAGTGGACTGATGATAATGGAACTAGCCGTGGCCTTATAGACAACCTATGTAGATTGAGAAAGTGAATTCCTAATTCCGAACAACAGTCACGTACAAAGATTGTGAAACATAATTTATTAGCTGGCAACGTAACTAATCAGTACAACTGTTGTAAGCTGTCAGCAAAAAAGGCTGTGGAATGGTAGCGGCAGCAGCTGATAGCAGGGTCTGATTCTAGCCTTAAGGAGTCCTCAGGATTTGGTCCTGCACAGCTGTGCGACTTGGGCCGCCCCGGGACTTGCCTCAGGGCGCAATTGAGCAACGCTGTGTCCTTTCAAATCTCCCAACCGGTCTTCCTCCAACAGACAAATCCACCGATACAAATCATCATCTATCATGAGTTTTGCCCCTAGATACAAATTGTTCTAGCTGCTGTCCGGTCCACTAGTTAAACATCTGTTACTGTAAACGGGTTGCTGATACTTGAAGTGGGTTTTCTTTGCCAAAATACGTTCAGCTGAATTGATTCATATCATCCCTTCCTCTCGAATCTAATTAAATTAAGGAATGATTACCGAATTGAGATATCGTCGACTATCTAGGTGGTGTCACATACTGCAAACCCATGGTCACTTCTTTGCTTTCCTGATTTCCCATTGACTAGACTATCTTTCGGTCTTTTGAATAAGACGTTGAGCCGTCTGTCCCAAATCATTAAAAAGTGTCGACATTTCTTATCATCATCCCTATCAATCACAAGACTATAACAGATGGGGACATCAACCTTCTAGAAACCTTCATGGAAGTATGATGTTAGCACACTCTCTGGTGACTCAAAAAGCAATAACAGATTTTTCAAACTCCAATTCGGTGATAATTTCAATAGGCCTATAACAATAATTACAATTCGATTGTTTAAAATAAAGTAACTCATATTTTAAAGGTTAGCATCCATGGTATTTCTACCATACGGTATGGCTTCTAAGGTTAGCCACTGTATCTACTGTATCGACTTGTTTTCTACATGCTTCTAACAGATCTAACTGCATAATTATGCAGAATAGGAAGTAATTGAAGTGGGTTGATCTACTGAGGGAGGATTCATGAGCTGTGAAGCTCAATAATTATCTCAGAAGAATGTTGGGATACTAAAAATAGTATGCTTCCATGCTAAAGAAGATTAATTGGGGATGGACAACCCACTAAGTTTATTTTTGTACCGTTATGGCTACTTCCAAATCATTCATGGCGGCTAATTGATAAAAATGACTAATGACTATTAGTGGAAAGAAGATGACCTTCATGGATTCATGAATGCTGGCCAACTAGTCTCTAAAAGGGAAACGAAATGAAGAAGCTTCATTCCCTCGGTACCGAAGCAGGACCGTATTTAGGAAGTTGATGTTCCAAATGTCGATCTTCAAACGACTTGACTTCTCACTAATCCACCATTGAAGTCTCCAAGCTTGGAAATCACTGCTTGTTAGCTCATATTTGGAATCTTTTATTCGTGTTGGTTTTACGTTTTACCGAACGTGATTTCATTATTCGAATTTCTTATTGTGAATGTTGTTAATTTGAAGCTGTTTGACAACGTATAGACGATGCAACAATAGGCTTTCAGACACGAAACAGATCATATAATCGTTCTCAGCATGGAAAGGAACCTACACTGGAGCCTTATTCAAGACGTCACAATATTTATAAAAAACTCGTTATTGTGTACTTTCGTTGTGTTTAAATTGAGACATAATTCCAAAGAAATGATAACAGAATGCCATGACCATTCCATGATAAGAGATGTTAGTTACTACTTTTATTTTCGCTTAATCATATTCGACTTTGTGAAATTTCAATTTTGAAACTAAGTTATTTACGATCAGTTTTAATTTTGTCCATTTATTTAAATTAGGAGAGCTTTTAGTCAAACGTCATTTTAAATTTTTTCCTTAATTATTAATCTTGTAATCGAAATCATTAGGCTGAGTCAAAAATTAGGAAATCATGAAACCTAAAATCTTTCTAATAATATAGTAGGCCTATATGTTTTATCTTTTTAGATTGTGAACTCTTCACCAACGCTACATCCATTCCAATGTACTAAGCGTCTTTATACTTTGTGCTATGCAAATAGCCTTCTATTGCTTGACAATGGACAATGATTACAGAATGATCTGGCATGAATATATTTTATTGCGTAAGCTGTAGCTGCGAGCCAGACGGGAGAAGAGTAGAGGAAGGTAAAGCTCTCAACATACCGAAGAGGAGATGGAGAAGAAGGAGGGAAGGAAGAACAAAGAGGAGAAAGACGAAAGAGGAGTAGAGGGAACATGATGTAAGAGAAGTGTTGGAGGTGATAGCAGACATGAGTGGGTGATTCGGCCGTTTCTCACGGTACGTACTGGAATAAAAAGGAAGAAGCAGGAAGAAATTAAATGAGACAGAGTAATGATGAAGAGGGAGGAGGAGGAGGAGGAGGTGGAGGGGAGGAGGAGGAGGAGGAGGAGGGGAGGAGGAGGGAGGAGGAGGAGGAGGAGGAGGAGGAGGAGGAGGAGGAGGAGGAGGAGGAGGAGGAGGAGGAGGAGGAGGAGGAGGAGGAGGAGGAGGAGGAGGAGGGAGGAGGAGGAGGGGGAGGAGGAGGAGGAGGAGGGAGGAGGAGGAGGAGGAGGAGGAGGAGGAGGAGGAGGAGGGAGGAGGAGGAGGAGGAAGAGGAGGAGGAGGAGGAGGAAGAGGAGGAGGAGGAGGAGGAGGAGGAGGAGGAAGAAGAAGAAGAAGAAGAAGAAGAAGAAGAAGAAGAAGAAGAAGAAGAAGAAGAAGAAGAAGAAGAAATGGTATAAAATGAAAGTGAAGAAAGAGGAATTGAAAGAAGGAAATTAAGGAGCAGAATTATGGAGGAATTTAAATGTAGGCTATAGTGTATTATAATATAATTGAAATGAGTGGAAGTGAATAAGAATTGAAAAAAGAAGAAGAGGAAGTAGAAAAAAGGAGGAAAAAAATGGTTGAGAGAGAGGTGAAGAATTTAGCAACAACAGTAATATGAAGGATCAGTTTCAGGAAGAAGAAGAAGGAAAGAAGAAGGATAAGAAGAAAAAGAAGGAACAAGAGAGATGTGCCTTGATAGAAAATCAGGTGTCGAGTAGGAAAAAAAAGAATGCAAGAAAAGAGAACAAACGATGCAGTTCTTTGAGAAGATTTAACAAGCAATGTAATGTAAGTAAAGTAGATACGTGTGGAGTGACCGTGTGAGGTCGCGACCCCGTGGGAATAAACGCCTTCCATCACCCTTTCTAGTTTAATGCTTCACGCCTACCATTGGTTGCATCTTAAAAACGGACCAATAACGACGCTCTCTAGATCTCTGAGACACGTCTGCATCCTTCACCAAACATTCAACCTAAATTTCGTACTCCTTGCGTTTTCTCTCTTCTCTCTCATTTTGATTTTTCTTTTCTTCTGTACTCACAAGAATGATTTCCAAGGTCTAGAAAACTGCGCATGCGCAAGGTGTTTGATGATATAGCAAAGTGAAATAACACACTCCTCCACGATTTTGAATTAACTACTCCTGTCACTACAAACAAACTTGTTTTGTTCCATAAAATCTTCAAAACATGTTATAATCTCCGAAAAACTGATCAGTAAAATTCAGTTTGATCACAGTTCTTATGATAGGTAAAACTTTTCACTATTCTACCTTATGTGGAAAATTGTTTTATCTTAGGCCTTCCTCAATGTTCACCCAATGGCCAATGCTGTGAGTTGATAAGGAGAACCAATCTGAGCTAAACTTTCTATTTTTGTTTCATGAATAATCTCATAAAAAATAGAAAGTGAATTATTCACAAACCATTTTGTTGAATCTCACACTACTCGGCCCATTCTCTTGAGCTAGAATAGATTTTTATATTCCAAAATTAGACCGAACTACGAAATTATCGCGCATACGATAACAAGCATTTCCTTATAGAATCGCCATTAGGCCTATTTAGTGGTTGGTAGTTATGATAATTTAGTTTCCAATTTATTTCAATAAACTCGAATATGGAATGACTCCATCCAACTCACTCTGCCTGATTACAATTAAAATCTATTAAATCCCAAATTAAAAAACTCTAAAATTAGATGATGTTGAATTCGAGTTGGTAATAATTTTAAATGCCTCCAGCTTATTGAATCGACATGTACAAGCTGATTTGAAACATAATTCACTTGAGGAATGAACAGATTTTATGCCACTAGTTTCTTCGACAAAAACCTGTTCATAAACTTTTATGAGTTTGTATCAACAGGAAAGCCAACATTTTATGACTTTGCCCTGTAGCTTGTGAGTGGGGAATTTGCTTTTCACATGAAGATGAGTCAAATGGCGGTGGGTCGGATTCGAGCTTGATTCCAACATTCTTATTTAAATTTCTAATGATTTTGAAAATAAGTAGAATGTTTCCAATCAGGATTAGGGGTGGCATGAGCTTAATTGAAATTAATTTTGCAAAACCGCTATTGGGAAGAGCGGATTTTCCGGATTCCTTACCAAATTGAATATCATCTCTACGTTAGATAAATATTACGCTTTAGAGTAGATGGGTTTCAATATGATTGTACATCACTCATCATCAGCTCTTACTTTGCTTTTTTTTTTAATGTTTCCAACACACAAATGTTTATGTACTTTCTATTTCAGATCAAACAACTTATGAACTGTGCTGATCAGTCTGATTAATCCCAAATAACCCTCACTTATTACCCAATAAGCAATAACTGAATCATAATCTTATTTTTTCGCTTACTTTTCTCTCAATGATGAGTGGATTTATTAAGTTCATTAATCTAAAAAAGTTCTTATTGAGAAGTTTTTAAGTTTGTTCATTGGAATCAAAAAGCCATTCAATCAATTAGACAGGAAAGTCGGACTCAGATCTGAACATACACATTTTATAAGAGGAATACTTTGAAAATAGCAAAATATTGTGAATGACAACACAAATTCGTCAACAATTGATAAATAAACAAGAGTCCAAAGAAACTCGGAGCTTCCCCGACATATTCAGAGTTTCCATCTCTATTCAATCTGCATCCAACTAATATTGCATTACTCTAATATTCTTCATCATGAACAGCAGTCGCATAAATATTAAAGAATTATTTGTTTATTTAATTACAACGTAAAACGAATAGTTCCTACTCAGGGGCGGAGTTGATAATTTATTGGAAGAGGCGTCATGGTAGAGGTTTGATTTTCACAGAAGTTGAGTGATGTCAAAGTCTAACGATGAAATTATGTGGTATAATGAGTACATATCAATAGTAATTATCGTTGCGGTGGATGATAATTGGTGACTGGTGTCTGAGTGAGAAAGAATGATAAATTGAGTTTGAAAGGAGAAAGAGAAATAACAGCTACTACCCATACCTATATGCATTTGATAGATTCTGAGGGCGTTCCATTCGGTAGCCCATTGCTATTGGGTGGGTGAAGACTTGACTGGACTTCTGCATGTTTTGCTAGCAGTTCTATGTCTCAAATGCAAATGAGCCTTCGGGCTGCCGTTTGATTAATGTTTTATGAATTCTGAGACCCTTAAAGCGATTAGCGATCAATCGGAAATCCAACCGAAGTGGAATGTTTTTCACCCGATCGTTTTCCTTGCAATATATCTCAGGCGTTGTTTATTATTGCACTATTGTATCCGGTTGCAATCCAACTTCGTTTAACCAAAGACAATGTACTATTATAATAGTACATTGTCTTTGGTTTAACTGATATTATTCTTTTACACCTAACATAATTAACACTGGAGTCATCACTAATAATCTCTACAACTATTTTGGGGGGTGGTTACTATAGCTCAGTCAGTCCAATTGCTGGTCATATTTAATTAGGGCCTACATTTGCATAACTAGTATTGGCATAGAAGAATCAGATTGGATGATAAATACAAATAACTTTACTTAATATGGTGAAAAAGTGAGGTTCATGTACACAACGTTCACAACGGAAGCCACATGCATATCTTTTTATTCGCGTTGATTTCAGGAAGAAGAGATTAAATAATATAATAAAATTATGCTACGATTGTTGATAAGAAATTGAATTCTTGAGAAATGAGCTTTTTCCTTGGAGAAGATGATTTCAATGATTGACGGATTCATTTCTCTGAGAGAAGACTTGCCCCAAGTGAAACTCAGAATTTCAGTAAAGTTGATCGTCATTGTACGTTTTACAAATGTATAATATCGTGAGATTAATATAGATGACTCGCTTTATTGTGTGAAGTGTGTCAGGGAGATGATCTCTCCAAGCAGAAATCACAGTATAGGAATATTTTGTAGCGCCCGAGGTCCGACAAGCTCGACTCTGGTTCTCCTGACTGTACTACATGACGTCACCGTATCATTAGTTTGAATTTATGTTTTCATTAGAGACTATGTACGAAAACTAATCCCCATTAAGTGGTACAACCGATAAAATTGGCTGAGTCCAGGTTTCTTGTACTTCCTCATCCTATCTCCTATCATTCATCTCTCTCACATATTTTTCTGTTTGTTGATAATTTGGCACCCTTGAAGGATAGCTCTATCTTCTTTAAAGTTTTCTCTTTTCCCTTTGATATTTCACTCCAACTTATCTCATATTCAAACGTATTTTCTAATCCTGTCCAAGACTAATACCTATGTCACACTTTTCCCCTGTCTCTTCATCATTCTCCTTCTCATTTCGATCGATCACTTTATCTCATTCAACAGTTTATACTGCTTATTTGAACATCCTAAAGAACCTATTCGTGTGTTTTTCTCTGACCCCAGATTTTTGTACCTGCTTCACGTAATCTGCTGAAGCTTCTCTTCTATCAAAATCATTCTCTGTGACACTATATTACTCTCTCACAATTTTTCTTTTTTCTATGTTGCGCTTCCTTTCACATCATTTTTTTCAATCATTCAACTTATCGCCATGATTCTACCTCAATCTCTTCCGAACTCAAACAAGAATTATTGCATCACCCTTTTTTATTTTTCTCTTTGTCTGTTTCTTCTTGATCACAACGGTATGTAACCGTTCACTCTCAAGCTCTCTTTTCATGTAATCTACCCAGTTTCCTTCTACTCCTCTTATTTGATCCTCAAGCTTCTCAATCTGAAAAACATCAAACATATTTCTCTCATCTCCTATTCATTAATAAAATACTTCGCTTCTATTCCAAAAATTGTCTCCCCATTTTCTGTTCCCCTACTCACTTTTTCTGATCTCCCACTCTCTCTTACATTATCTCTCACTCCTTCCCCTTTTCTAATTTTCCTCCTTCCGTTTTCTCTTTTCACATTTATTCGCAAGCCTCCTTCCCACTCCTGCCGATCAGACTTCCTCTTCCTCTTAGACAACTTCTTCACCAACGATGTCCAGGAGGAACATCAGCTCCGAGCTGAAACTTATCAAGATAAATCTTATTAACTAACATGCGTGCAAATCGTTGGAGCTTTTATAGTGTGTTGAAGTAAAAAAGATACTCTGGAAAGATGGGAAAATGACTTCAACTCAGTCAATATTGGTTCGAAAAATATAAATTTGTCCCAAAATTGTACAAAACATTATGTTTTACAATTTGAGACAAAATTTATAGTTTTTGAACCAATATTGACCAAGCTGGAGTCATTTTTCCATCTTGCCAGTATGTATTCTTTGCTTGGACAGCCTATACCACAAACCGTGCCGAGAACGGTTCTTCTGGTATCTTCGCATTTTTCTGGCGGCTTACTGCTAGTCTGGCCCGAAGCCCGTGTCAAACCAGTTCTAAAAAAAAGAATTATTTTGACGAGAAAAAGTATGTTAGTTGATGAAACCACAGTTGCCTACCAACTGTCCGACTGAACTGAATTGATCGATACTCGCAAACTGGTTGTTATTTTAAGATGATTAATTAGGCACTGACTAGTAGTAGTAGACCAAATAGATTGCTGAAGTACAATATTGTGAAAAGCGTGTCAAAAGCCCGAGAATATAAAATTTTTTAAATAGACTTCAATAATACGAGATTACTAATTAGTAGATTGATTGGGGTTTTTACGGGTTTGAGCCCACTTTTCACTCAATCGTTCAGTTCGTATTTGCAAGAGAATTTCTAAATTTTGTTAATATTATAAATGGATCAGAGGTCTACATTGTAACAACATTCATCGGTAATTAATATTACCGAAGTAGTTATGATTGGATTAAAATAGAAATCATGAATTTGATTAGGTTTATAACTTTATTGGATGTCCACCTAATCAATGCTACCCTGGTGAATTTGGGAAGCCTGGTGAACTTATAGGTTGATCGTTGATTGAACATAATATTTTATTTTAGCACGAGAAAAAGTTATGATTGAATTCCATTGATTAATAGAATTTCAATTGTAGTTGTAGTTGAAGAAGTGGTGATACAATTTTATTGTTTACAAAACAGTAAATCAGTATCAGTAAAACAGTATTTTGAATGTTAGAACCCTACATCTAGAATTTGATAAGGTCTTCAGATACACTTAAAGCTTCTCAGAGATTGAGTATAGCATTATAATAATAATAATTATAGAGGAGGTGAGAAACTGACCCTTCTTAATCCAGTAATCTTAATCTAATCTTAATATGAGGTCCGTTGTTGCCTATTGAATATTGTAAGAGGGTGTGACTTAACTTGATACAGGCAAATTAATAATATTTCGTACTGACATGGAGGTAATGAACATCAATGCAATTATAAATACACTTCTACTTGTGACTTGAACAAGTTTTTTCCGAGTTGTTATTCATGAGAATGGGTTGGCATTTCAATTCGATCATTCATAAGTTCATGATTGAATTGCATTTGATCCGATTTATCTCAGTTAGACTATATGCTTTCAACTGACATTCGATGATTAATTCAATTGACGTAGTGAAATTTGAACTTTAAGTATTCGTTCAACACAATTCTACATCTTGTATTTGAAAGCATTCAAAGTGTTTGAGCCATTGAATACTAAAATGTATGTCTTTATAATCAAGGAGTTATCCAGCAGTGCTCTTATCGCTTGCTAAATGTCGAGCGTGTTCTCCTCCTTCTTCATCTTCTAGATCCTTAACGATTCACATTCGTCATCCCTCTCCCACCCACTTTCTTCCTCATCTTCTCTTTTGATCTTTACCGTGGACCTTAACTCATACAGTACAAAACTTTGGCCGCTTTGGATCTCGTTTACTTTTCAATGAGTCCATTTAATGAAGGAGAGTCTTGTGGTGCCATTTAAGGATCTATCCGACTATTATGCTTGAATGTCTCGCTTTTCCGCCTGACAAGTGTGTCTCATTTCTTCCAAAATTTTTGAAAATGACTCTTGGGAAGTCAATCAATTCAAAATGCAATAGGCTACACTCGGATGAGAAACTTACACAATCCTTATTGGAGATAATGTATGAGATAACAAGAGACTAAAAAAGTTAACTGTAGCTATGTGTGGTAAATTATAAATGGGCTGAACTAGCCCATATTATAGGGTGAACTATGAGAATATTCTATACATTGCAATATACAGTGTTTTTACAATGTATGAGTGATTTTACTATGATTGATTTGTTATTTAAATCCCTTATTCAATGCAACTCTTTAATTCACAGAAGCTGAAAGCTCACATTTTCTTCCATTTTTTCCTCTCTTTGTTCTTTGAAATCTTGGTATTTTTGTCGAAATACTATCACGTACTTGATTTGTCATTCTCTTTAATTGATTGATTGTTTCATTTATCAAACAATTTGTATTCCACGTATGTTTGTATTCATATGTTCCTACATATACCTACATGTACCTACAACAATAAAACACTTTTTTCATCAATCTAGTTCATCACAATAATGGTTTATTCTATAGATAACTGTCTATGTAATTCATTCCAGTTTCTACTATGGAATTTTTACCTTCAACTACCAGTCTGATACAATAATTCCATTATTCTGTTTTCAGGTGAGTTGAGCGGGGAATAACTTACCGAGGGAGAAACAGATCAGCTAACAAGACCGCTTCTGAGATGTATTACCATATTGAATCAAGGTAACACCTTTTAAAAGTCGAAAAATAAATAGATAAAATTCATGTTTCACTTTTATCGTTCATTTCAAATAACAAATAGCATGAATGCTCGAACTCCGGACTGGAAACCATATTTTTATTTCGTGATATTGATAGATTACAAGATGAATTCTCATATGAGAACTCAGCCTTCTTTGCTCAATGAATGCGAATAGAGAGGTTAAACGTTGAGTTCACATTGTTCTTCATACAAGATATAATTGTCGTAATAATATCAAGTTATGCATGATTGATAAGCTCCTGCTAAAATTTTTCAATATCGTTCCGTTACTACTGCAGGTCTGCTTTTAAACTAGTAGCCTAAATGTCAGTAGTTGTAAAATTTAAATTTCTTCAATATATTCAGTTGGAAGAATTGAGGTTCTCTCATACTGTATTTGGCTAGGCTCAATTAATTGTTTCTACAACTTTCATATTTCATAGCTTAATAGAGAAAGTGAAGAGTCTACAAACAGTTTTTCATTATTATTTGGGGCCCATTCGATATAGTATTTTGACATACTGTTTTGAGAAATAAATCAGAAGACGTAGACTATAAAAAGCAAAAAGGTTTATACTATTGTATCTTGTAAATACTGAGATACCTTGTAGATATCTACTTTCTAACTAGTAGATATATTTTTGTAGATATGAAGATAATAGGAGAGAATTGCAGGAGAAAGTGAGAGAGAATGGAAGAATTGGAGGAAGAAGTAATATAAAGAGAGATTTGTAGATACAGAGATAGTTATTTTGTTTCTTTATTTGATTAAAATCATAAAACTGAACAATACAATGGATTCTAAAAATTGTTGGGGTCAATATTGAAGCATGTTTCTACTTGGTAATAATAAGCTGGAAAAAACTTGGTGTAAAATAAAGTTGGTAATAATATTATAACTGGAATCATGCTGACTGTACAGCAGTGATATGATTATGGGAATTGGAATATGGTTGGTTCGTTGCTTTGAGAGCCAGTTAATAAAATTCACAGAAGGAGAAGCATCAAAGTGGATGGTTGTACGTTTTAGGATTGGCATTTGGGTAGTATTCGTTCGCTTTGATTAGTAACACTTTAAAAGTGAAGAGAGAGGGCGATGCATCGTACCGAGTGATTGATGAGCCATAAATGAGTACCGGTATTTCTTCAGCCGGTAGTCTTCAACAAACACTTGCATGGCTTACTTCTTCTTTTTCTTCCTTCCCCTTCTAAATCTCGCTTTCCTTATTTTCACTGTTTCTGCCTCCTATCTATTACATTGCTCTTCTTCTTCTTCTTCTTCTTCTTCTTCCCTTCTTCTTCTTCTTCTTCTTCTTCTTCTTCTTCTTCTTCTTCTTCTTCTTCTTCTTCTTCTTCTTCTTCTTCTTCTTCTTCTTCTTCTTCTTCTTCTTCTTCTTCTTCTTCTTCTTCTTCTTCTTCTTCTTCTTCTTCTTCTTCTTCTTCTTCTTCTTCTTCTTCTTCTTCTTCTTCTTCTTCTTCTTGCTCTTCTTCCTTCCTTATTCATATTCTGCTTCACCTCCAGCTTCTCCACCTTTGCCTATTCCTAGCCCCTCCCATTCATCTCTATATTATTCTCCTCTCTTGAAGTTTTTCTCCTCCATTTTCTTCTTATCTGTTCTTTTCTTTCTTGCTCTTCTTCTTCCCGACTGTCTTTCCATCTTTTTCGGTATGCCAAGAATGTTGCTGTTAAGGGCACACAAAAACAGGTGAACTAGAAAGTGGAAATGCCTCCACTTGTGATTTTAAAAGCTTGAAATCATTGCAGAATGAAGTATTCATTTGGATTTACGCTTCAGATTTGAACTGCTTCTAGATCTTTTTTGTTTTCCTTGGAAGTATACTGCAAGCAGTGTACTTCAAATAAAATAGGATGTCATCGGCCGAATCATATCTGTGTAATTATCTATTTAACTTCAAAATTCCATTAACAATTATTATTTTTTCAGATAAAAGTTCCACGATAGTAGAGTAGTAAATTTATATTTTCTATCAAAGAAGTTTTTAATAACTTATTTGTTAACTGCTGGATAAGATGAGTTGCTATCACAGATGAATCAAAAGGCAACAATTTTAACAATTGTTTGATATAATCATCACAGATAAATGGGGTGACAAAATTATTTCAAAATTGAATAATAATTTCAATTATTGATCTTATTGGATTACGATGTACAGAAGATCTACCTCCTTCATCTATAAAAACAGGATCAGCGATTGAATCATTTGGAGGCAGGTTACGTTTTACGATTCATAAAGAAAACAACTTTAGAAAAATACAGTTATTGTTGAGGATTTTTTCCACTATAATAATTCAATTATTGTACATGTTCAATTATTCCTCATCCAGTACTTGATTATTATTTAACACATTTCTCCACTCTAATTATTTCTCAAGTACTCAATTATCAAAATTTGCAATCCATCAGGATTTATTATCTTATAACTCTAATAAAGAGGTACCCTAGCCTGTTAAAATAGCTGGGATTAAAAGAATACAGATAGAAATGTCTTGAAGTCGTTGCACCCAATTCTTTAAAGAAAAAAATGTCTCAATTATTTCCTCGAATGCGATCGCAAAAAGAAACAGAGCAATTATATTGCCGGAGATAGGCCAAAGGAAATAATAATTGCTAGTCATTCAATCCTTGCAATTAGAAACGGTCAATAATTATGGAGCCGATGGCAAAATGAGGACTGGAAAATAATAATCGTAATTTCAAAGTTAATCGTGACCGTTTCGCACTAAGTAACCGTTAAGTATCTGTGGTCTGTCTCGCGGGTAAAAACTTTAAAGTATCTCAGATACCTACGATGGAATGTCAATTTATTCCTTGAAATTGTCGGTTTATTTGAGTGTAGGTATTGTTTGATGTGAACATTACCATTCTTGTATGTGCCGCATTGTTAAATTCCTTAGCAGTGTGTGTGTTTAGTAGTGCAGTTCATTTGATTGCATGTTTTTCCAGTTTGGTCTAATTGTTGGGAGGTATGTGTGTCATGTTTGCAATGAATCTGGTAGACCTGTTTCATTTAATGGTGGCCATCAATCTAGATGAGCAGCTTTGCTTGAATAGATGTGTTATTAAGTGGATCATTTATGCTATCAAGCTATTAGTTAACTTCGCTGTAGAATACACTGGTCTGGCTCCTCCCTCGCCGTCAGCTTTATCTTAGTAAACAAACACTATTAATTCGTAGATTTTTATCAAGTAGCGTGAATTTTTTTTTAGTGGAAAACTCGTGAATTTTTAAAAACTTGGGTGTTGAAAATTGAGTAAAATCCGAAAGCGCTTCACACGTGAGTAGTACTTTATATTTAAACTAATATTCAAAATTATTGACTGCAGTGTCGTGTAAAATAATTCAGAGTGAAACAAATATTCACATCATTATCTTTTGGCACCAAAATATCAACTAATTTCAATAAAATATCTAGGAGAAGCCAAATAAATTCCGAGCAAATGAAGAAATAAGGGGTTTACTGTACTGTGAGACAGTATATCATTTTCTTGAAAAGTGATGGAAACCTACAAATTTATAAGTATATTTAAGCCTACTCCAAGAAATCTCCTTGCTCCTTGACCTTAATAGTCACCTTCATGGTAATCTTGGATGTAGACAAGGACAATTTGCTCTCAAACATTTTAACGAAATGGAATTTCATACGGAAGGTAATATTTTCATCATGGTGAACAGCTGTCAGTACTTATTTCAGTTGATGAATTCAACTCAGGAATGAAAAAGATACTTTTTTCGAGACAAAAACGCTTTTGGGAGAGAAACTAAAGCTGGATGATTATGTACCAATTTCGTCCTATTTTGTAGTTATTCTAGACGTTCATACTTTATTATAGACGTGTCGAAGACAGATATTTATCGTTCGAAAGCCCTGGGCGAGAACCCAATTTCGACCATTTAACACTTGTCTTCTTTTGCATAGTCTTTTGAAAATTATAATCTAATCTATCATCCATGTCATATCCAATCAAGCTTCGAGGAGGAACGATGTTACACAGCCTACAAACTTGATGAATTTAAAGAAGACTGTGGGACACATTGATCTTTTACTGTGTTTTTATCTACCATATATCTATAAAAGTCATCTAATCTATTTTACTATTAACCCATATCCGCATTACTGGAATTGAAAGTTTTCTGCCTCCTGTTTGAAGAAGCATCAACAATTCAGCGTCAGGCCTAATTGCCAATTTTAATAAAAACTTCGAAGAAGCCTGTTGATCTATAACTTAATAGATCCAAAAAAGCCTGGAGCAATCTAGTTTACACTGGAAGGTCACTTGAATTTTCTTCATCTCCTAGAGGTGTAAGATGGTGAACAAGAAATCCAGTTTTCTAATAATTTGATAAGTGTGTGGAAGTTTGAGGCTCGAAGCCATGGGGAGATTTCCTGCTGTCGAACTCAGTCAGCATAGTTTAAAAACAAATCAGAATCGAAGGTCACATGAAATTTGTGGAGTAACGGCACCTGATGTCTGTTAAAGAACGTCTTCTTCGAGAGTTTTGTATTGAGAGTTTTTTTTAGTGAAAATTAACGGGGTAGTAGATAAGGTGAGTAGGCAGCTGCTGTCTAATAGGCAAGTGGATGGGTCCATCGATCGTAAAGTGTTGTTAATGGGCCCTTGCGACGGATGGGCTGGCCCGCCCCGGCTCCTGTTTGAAGAACAGCAGGCCTACTTGCCAATATAGCTTACGTTCGACAAGTAAAACCGACGATAATTGCTAGTGATTTGGTGATGAGTGCCCTTACCAATCGCTTCTTCCATCTCGCGTCATCTTTGCACTCAGGGTTCTTCTTCTTCTTCTCCTTCTCCCTCACCTTCCCCTTCTTCTTCTTCTTCTTCTTCTTCTTCTTCTTCTTCTTCTTCTTCTTCTTCTTCTTCTTCTTCTTCTTCTTCTTCTTCTTCTTCTTCTTCTTCTTCTTCTTCTTCTTCTCCCTCTTCTTCTTCTTCTTCTTCTAGTATTATTGTGGTTTTGTAGTATTATTGTTCTACATCTACATGCAATTTGTCTGTCAATCTTCACCCTTCCTCACTTTTCACTCTGTTCTTTGTGGGTTGAGTGTGAGAGGAGGCTCTTGTGCCTAAACTTTGCCCACATCACTTATGTAATGTACTAACTGGAAAAAGAAATACATTCATACATCTCTTCCTTTCCCATCTTCGCCTTCTCCTTATTCTTCCTATATCCTCATTCTCTCACTCTTCTCCCCTTTCTCTTTTTGGTTTTTCTTCGTTCCACCTATATTACCTACATATTTTTTACTTTCTATTCCTTCAATCTCTCAGCATGCATCACTTTTCAAAATTGTCTCTTCTGTTTATGGTTTCTCCTTCTTCACCATTTACTCAATAATACCTAATGATGGAAACCATTACTTGAATCTTTCAATCTACTAAATGGATTTTTCTCCTCTCCCTCATTATTTCAGTCTTTACCTTCATTATTCATTAACTCCTACCCTTTTATTTGTGATACATCGATTCAGCCTTTCTTTTCTCTATCTCTATAGCCTATACAGAGTGTTTAATCAAAGACAATGTACTATTAATAGTATATTGTCTTTGGTTTAATTAAACTTTGTAAAAATGAATTGAACGGTTTCAACGCTTCATATTAGCCTACTCCTTCTTTCTTCTCTTATTATGTTATATTTTTTTGTTGCATCTATGAAACTTTCTAACATTGCTTTGAAACTAAGTTTTCAAATAACAGAAAGTCAGAAACATATACCTCTTCAATTTGCTTTGTATGATACTCTTGTCATAAATATAATGTTTTCGCATCATATTATCAGCCCACTACTCATATTAAACCAACCTCTTAACCTGACTTAAACTGTGAATGGGTGTTGCCAGAGCCTTAATAAAAGAGCGCAAATTACTGTTATTATGAAAAAATTCCAAGCTGTTATTCGCAATTCTGATGTGGTTCTCCATTCCGTTCTTCTAACTCTAGGGAAGTGTTGGACCAGGCGGATCTGTACTAATTGATTACAAGGGACTGTGCCCAAAAAGATTTGAAGACGATCAAAATATAACATTTATTCTTTAAGATTCTCTGTTTGTTCCATGACATTCTTCTTAAATCTGATATATTTGATAAAATATATACTTTTTCTCTGAAACTGTCGAGAAAAAATTTTAAACAGGTTGAATTTGGATCAGACATAGTTAATTGAGTCTGCCTGGTTCTCTTTCTATTTCTTCTAAAAGAATTGGAATCCCAAGCTTCAAGATTCATCAGGAAAGCAAAAGTTTCTTAGCTAAAAAATCAATAAAGTTTTTCTATTAGGTATAATAAAAATCAAATCAACACGTTCATGATTCGAATATCATACAGTTAGAACTATCAAAATCAGAATATCATCATAATAATATAATCAAAATACTCATTGTAAAAATCAAACTTGCTAGTCGTTATCTTCAGGTTTTCCACCTTTTTGCTGAACTCAACCTGCAACCTGATCTGAAAAATGCGCAAATAACTTTAAATTTGCAATAAGTCACCACAACGCCAGTATAATATATGTCAACCGGCAGTGTCGTTCAAATTAACCAGCATCAAATTGAATATTTTATGACCACTATATCACAAACCATACTCCATTCAAGTACAGTAGTTGACTACTCCTCTGTAATACAATTCATTTTGTATCGCCCTCATAAATATTGCATGCGCCAGTGAATTAGACTTCTGTGCAACTATCTGTTCTTGACTGTACGAGTATATATTTCTAATTATATTGTGAGTCTCATCTATTTTTTTGACCATAAATGAATAACATTATAGTTACATAAATACAGTGATGAGTAATGAGTAGTGTTTCCAAATTTATTTCATACAATTATATGAACTCACACTGTATAGGTTGCATCTCTTATTATCATGTAGCTCCAGATAGAGAGAGTTCATAAGTGTCGTTATACCTTTCGATCCTAGTACATTAAATGTAGCCTAGGCTATCTGTATAATGTTATATTACTGTATACAGTAAATATATTTGAAGCTGGATACAACATGATATGTATACTCACAGTGTTTGGTTATTATTGTATATGGTAGCAACATAAATTGAACTTCTGTGCATCAACAGGGACTCTAACTATTTATCGCCACCGTCATTATTTGAGCTGTTTCAGCTATTATTTGTGCGCATGAGCAAACAGTCGATTATTATTCTCAGAAGGTGAGTGGAAGAAATAGTGTAACTGCGAGTAGGTACTATTCGGAAGCAGTGTTAGATGTTTATAGAGGAGTCTACATTTTCTCGAGTGAGGCTCGTTAAACGTGTTTTTACAGCGGGCGCTGAATGGCTTGGGCAGCGCAGAAGCCGAATGCTTCGGGGCATTTCCGTTTATCGTCATATCTGAATTATTCCAGAAGCGGCGACGCGCTCTGACGCCGGCTTCTGGAACTTTGTTGAGAGGGTTCTCCTCCCATAGAGAGATATCAGTAAAACATAGAGATCGTCCAGATTTTATTCAATTAGACAGACTGGCTCATTGATGATATTTAATTATAACTTCTTGGTCCCTTTGCGGACGTTCATGTTTTCATTTCCGTTTCCGGTTTATTTTTCTAGAGCGATGCGACTGCAGCCTCTCTCTGTAGCTGCAAACTCTTAATTGAGATTCCCGGGTTGTACCTCTCCTCACCCAGAAACGCGTGTTATCGTTTGCAATAATTGACGGTTTCTTGATTTGTTCCTTAAATTATGTTCTTAATTAATATGTCTGCGTACTAGATCGTTTGGAATCTTTCCATGAGAAATTCTCAATAGTTCTTAAAAAACATTTTTCAAAATCGCTATTCATATCTTCGTTTGTGGACAGGAAATTACTTCAAAAAATAATTCTTCCTACAAACAAGAATATCTTAAAATAACATTTAAAACTCAATAAAAATCACTTATAAATGGAAATAAACTTTAACTTATTCAAGTTTATTCCCATTTATAAGTGATTTTTATTGAGTTTTAAATTTAAAAGTGGAAAAAAGAATGGATTCACAACACCACATTAAAATAACAGTTATATGCTAAATGTATTATTCAGAAACTAGTGAGTAGTTCGGTGATAATGTCTCAGCGTCTTTTCGATAGAAATAGATAATAATGATAATATTTTTTCTTAGTTGGAAGAAGGCAATAAAATTTTCAGGTTCTTCTGAACTCCACTGGCGGCTCGTGCCCACGAAACAGGTGAAGTGCTGTACAGTAAAATATACGAGCACTTCACCTGTTTCGTGGGTACGAGCCGCCAGTGCTGAACTTAACTCAAACCTCTGTCTGTTGGAATCTATTAGATTTTTCAATGCAATTTTGTCTGTTCGGCTTACCAAATATCAATATTTTTATTTTGACAGTATTTACAGTTTCATGGCTTCTAATGTATACTAAATTTACTTACTTCAACATTATGTTATTCTCGACTACCATTCGTCAACCAATAAGCTCCTATTTAAGTGAGAGCAGCTTTTGAGAAGAATAGAAGAACACGTAGCCTACAATGTCTAAGATAAGAACTTTCGAGGAATGAAAGTTGTATCATAACTTAGAATGATACTTAGCAACCGAGTGTCTATTCGTGTATAATTTTCAATTATCAGGCAATAACAGGGGATATAGCTTTCCGGGATCTAACCCACTTATTTATTATGCATCAAGATGTAAGCCTTTCCACCTTTCTAATTCGAGGATGAGTGTCAAAAGCAAAAGCAATCTGAATCGGGAGCTTATCGTGCGATCGCAAACGATAATTGAATGCGCGCGCACAAGATAGATTGATGTTGGCGAAAATACGATAGCCGATTTCGTTGGGAGAGAAGAAAGAACTACCAATGAAGATTTGCCCTCTGCCAGAAGAACTAGATGTTATTTATTGCTATGGAGATAGCATGACTGGTTTTTTCTGGGATGGATCGCCACTGATGTAGAAAAGGCGGGCCGAAGATCCATTCCAAGATCGAGATAAAATCGCTGTGATACTCGGACAAAATGAACAATTGATCGATTAAAATGCTTCCTGTGTTTGATGAGGGAATGGGTGGTTTGAGGGAGGAGCTCCATTATCAAAATCTCGTTAGTTGGTGAAACAAATTTGTTTACTGAACTACTGGAATGCACTGAGCTACATCCAGCTATTCCTATACTACAAAACATCTACAGTGGATAGATTCCGTGAAGAGATTTTTTTTATTGAGAATCGCTTCCACTGAAAAGCATCTTTAAGAAGAGAGAGACCTGTGGAGTTGTCACCGAAAGCTCATGTTTTCAGTTTTCTTCACTCAACAAAGCAAATTGATACTATCTATATCTGATATGTATTAACAATTATATTTTCTATGTATAAACCTTTATTTGATCCGATCTATCGTGAAGTATTTTATTGGAAACGTTTCAAACTTTATAAGCTAACACAATTAAATATTTTTCAATATGGGAACTGACTAGGCGCACTCACACAATAGTTCTTCTTGTCTTATATATTGTATTATATGATGGTTCTGATCAATAATTGTACAGTCATCATTCAACCCAATTTTCCTAATCCAAATGACTGTGAGCATAATCAAGAACTTTCACCTTGTTCCCTATATCGGCGAAGCATGGTTATGTCGGTGAGATGTAACACCTTCGGGTCTCTCCACCAAATAAAGCCTTAAGTTACGTTAATAATAATAATTCAAGTTACTTACTTTAATAACTTTATAAAAGTTAGTAAAGACCTTTATTGAGAGTTTCGAGCTTTTTTCCAGTTTAAACTTAACCATCATGTATGAGAGGCAACAAAGGTGCGAGAATAATTATTGTAAGCGCAAATGAAAATGACACTGGTGAGAAGATTGGTGGTGGTTTGAAATCGTGTAAAATAACGGGACGACAATCGGCGCCCTTTCTTATGCGCTAATAACGATGAAATCAACAGCTTGGCCAAACACTCTGGTCACGACTAATCTATGTGATCGAGACAACACGCACCTACTGCCCATCAGATTAGCCTTTATCTTCTTCATCGTGCACTTCCACCACACTGCTGATGACCTTTTACTCGTATCCCGAAAACATAACCTATGGCTGAAAGAAACACAGAAAAATTCGGATGTTCACATTTCAACTGGACAAATCCTCGGTTGCCTGTTTACAACCTTAAAGGATGGTTACATCCTACAGGAGTCTTCAACTATGCTTCAAAGTTTAAATTTTCCAAAGAGCGTGAGAAGGCTAGACACATTTTATTAAGGCGGGAAACATTGTGCTAGAAGAGTGCCAACACAGTGCTAAAGCATCTGTAATATATATTTTTGGCACTGTCACGTTCATTCATTTTCATTAAACCTCTTAGCTACTCTTTCCCATACCTTCCAGCATTGCTGCTACACTATGTTTTACCCCTAGTAACCCTATATTGCTGTTTTACATTCATGAATCGTGAGATTTATGTGAAATGAAAACATCTTTAATTTAATTGTTTTGTATTCTATTTGAATTATAAATAAGGTAACTTACAAAATTTATTTTCATTCTGAATAAATAGTATTAAAAGAATTTTTGTGTATCTTTTATGTTTCAGTCAATCATGTCGTGTCTGAATGTACTCAAGCAACATTCATGTAATTAAACAATCATGTGTCAAAATATTTTGTATTTCATTCAATTGCTTTATCACAATGTCTGTCTCATTTTCCGTCAATTCATTTCGTTTCTCAATTCAACCGACATTCATGTTCATAATGGTTTCAATTATGTGCTTAAAATAGTTTCTATTCCAATTCATAATCATTTTATTGCAATTTTCGTCTCTTGCATGTTTAGGTTCAACGTGTGGCTAATTCATGTCGTGTCTCAAACTCAATTCAGTTGAAATTCATGTGGAATATTGAGTTTATTTCTTCCAATTAAATTATTTATCAAATTTAATGTTTCAGGAGAAAATGCGACCTGCGGTCGGAAGTTGACACCAAAGAGCCAAAAGACCTCACTGCAGGTCGGGCCGTTCTCCTATCTACTGCTCAAATAAAAATGAGGTAACTTGAAAATTTATTTTCTGAATCTATTTTCATATTTATTCCCCTAGCTATTCTATCAACACCAACTCAGCAGCTTAGCTCGTAATGAGCTGTGTGCTCTACTTAATGACCAGTGTGTTCTACTTCCCATTTCTAGTATTGTACCTTATCAGGATTAAATACTTACAAAATGCTTGTATGAAAATATACGATATTTACTCATGGCAATAGCCTATCAGAGATAACTTTCTGAATAAGTAGAAGTAAATCACATTTGCTTGATTGTGAAGCTCTTGATTTAATTGATTGATTGTGAAGCTCTGTATGAAACAAAGAAGAAACTATTTTGATGACAAAAGTCATTTATTTCTCATTGATAATAATGTTTATTCAATGAAAATCCTAGACAGGCTACTTCTATAATAATCATAAAGTAATACTATGTTTGTTAAAATATGATTTGGGTTCTCCTTAGAATTGCTACAGAATATCTTAGTTAACATTATGTGGTATAATCGTTCCAAGGGCCACAATGGTTTGTCTCCCTTGAAACAAAGCAATACATTATTCATCATAACCGTCAGTACTAAACTAGCCATCATCTCAATTCTCCATCCACAATCATCTATTGCCAAAGAAACCCTCAAGGGTCTGGTCACATCAAAGCGTCTGCTCCCAATCATTCAATGCATTCGAATCTGCATTTGAATCATTCAAAGCATTAAATACTGCATCTATCTACTCTTCATATCTATCTATCAAGTAACATCAAAGCATATGAAGCTTACGTGTATATTCCCAAAGAAACCCCATAACTCTCAAGGGTGTAGTCACATCAAAGCGTATGCTTTGAAAGCAGTAGTTGTCATGTATACATCACAACTGACTGGAAGCTCGATGCCCACATTTATTGTCTCCTTATCTGTATCTATTGTCGGCCATTGTTGTGACAATCGCAAGCCAGCAGGATTTATGTGCGGCCATCTTAGCAATACCCAAAGGCGGCCAGTAATACAACAATCGTATTGTCGCGGGTGCCATAAATAATTCAACCGTAGGATGACGACATTTGAGTACAGCTTCTTAGTTACAACTTGGCGTTGGTGTAAGTACAGCTTACAGCTGCTACCAATAGGTGTCAAAGTCAAAGCTCAAAGCTGCTAAATAACAGTATCACAAGCCGAACGATCACTCTCCAAGAGTACTTTATCCGCTTGTTGCGATTGCTCCCATTATAGAGAGATTACTGACAAAGATAGCGTACCAGTTCCTTTGTGGGTAGCCGTACAGCTACTGCGTTACCAACCTTTAGGAAATTGCTTCAAGCTAGCCTAGTTGTACAATACTGAAGTAGCTGATGTAAAACACAGTAGTAGTGTTGAGAAATAGTGTTGTATTGAGAGTTTTTCCAACTAGGAAGGAGATTCAAATTCCAATAAATTGATGTAAAATCGATATTTCAATTAGTTTTCTTCATGGATTCACTATGTCATGAATTTATTCATTTATATGAAGCATATAATAGTTTCTCCCTAGCAACTCGCAGAAGCTTGTAAAAAAATAGAATATTTAAACTATCCACAAGAATATAATTGGGTTATACAGTTATATTCTCCATAGATAGGCTTATCTGTGGATTATATTGACAAACAATTGATTTGAGCAAGATATACTAACTTAGTTTATTTGATTCAACATTATGTATATGATGAATATTGAGTGTGGATTAAAATCGTAATAACAGTAATAACCAGTCGCCAATAAGCATCAGCATTGAATTACTGCTGTCGTTAAATTTGACGCATGTTTTCAATTGATCAAAGCATCGGAATGCTTGTTGACAACTTGGAGTACACTCTACCGTCGATGTGTAAGGTCGCGCTTGATCTTATTACTTCCATTTATGAGCCCATTATTCATTTGCGATGAGGGCAAAGCAGAGCTTAACAGGTGTCTTGTTAGTGCAGATATTAAATCGTGTTAGTGTATGTAGCGTTAATGGTGTTGTCTGTCGCTGTGCAACTGGCTTTATTTTTATCCAAGATCATCTTAATACAATTTATTATATCTGTAGATATCGTATGCAATACAGTATAAATATAAGATATACGGTAACAGATCTTACCGACAAGATCTTTCTCTTTCTGCGAGAGTAATGAAGTTGTTTGTTGGACAACGTGTTATGAAAACTGTCATGTGTTTTGACTTCTGACGCTTATCAAGTTGGTAGATTTTTTCAAGAGGAATCCAAGATGGAATGGAGTTCTCTCGACATGACTTATCATAGAGGAGGGGTGGAATTATTAATAACAGCGGTTGCCTTTGCTAGTAAGAAAAATATTAACTTGTTATTTGCTATCAGTTTTGTTAAGGTACGATTCCCAAGCGGCAGCTCAAGCCGCGCGGCTCGAGCTGCCCGGCTTTAAACTCGCTGCTAGGCTGAGGCCGCACTGCCGGTGGGTAGAGCCTGGAGGGTGGAGGGTAGTTGGTAAATCTATAGAACATACACACCATCCACAGTAATACATCGTATGAATGGTATGTGTTCAGCCGCCATCTTGAAATTCTTAATAATATGGACAACATAACCTAAAAAACAGAATGACGCCATACCATTCATACGATGTATTACTGTGGATGGTGTGTATGTTCTTTAGATTTACCAACTACCTTCCACCCTCCAGGCACTACCCACCGGCAGTGCGGCCTCAGCCCTAGTGCTGCCCAGCTTCAGCTGCGCTGCTCTAGCCATCACTACTCCAGTCACATAACTATATTATAGATGATTATTACGCTATTCGGGCTACTTATGTATACTAGATCAATAAATAGTGAAATTCACTTAAAAATGACTTAAAAAGGGCGAATTTTACTATTTATTGATTCATTATACATTAGTAGCCCTAATAACAGAGTAGACATCTATTAAATAGTTTTGTGAATAGAGTTGGGAGTTGTTGGCTAGAGCAGCGCATCCAATGCTGGGCAGCTCTAGCAGTGAATTTAGAGCCGGGCAGCTCGAGCCGGCTTGGGAATCGTACCTTAACACCTAAAATATTGAATTGCTCTAAACACTTGGTGAACAGGGTACGGATACTATTAGAATATTAGGTATGAACCATTAATTATGGATACAATAAGGAACATAGATATACATCGGGATTGTAACAATAAGAGAAGAGATTCAGTTGTAAAAAGTTTGGATAATCTATTATACAACTGTTATACACGAGTATAGTACTGTATTTATAACTTTAAAGTATTCAAAGCACAGTGAACGGAGGAAAGATCCAGTATTGAGTATAAGTAAAGAAAGTGTAGCCTGTAGATCTATAAGTATGAGTACGGTATTATAAATATGTAATTGTAAGAACAAAGTAAACACATGAGAGACTAGTTAGAAATAAATAAATAGATATAGTAAAGCGGCGCCCAGTTAGCCAATGAGCATTGCGAGTTGAGAAGTAGCATATCTGCCATAGCTGCTGTTTTCTAGTGGCCAATATACGCTGCGGGCACAACACGCTCAATTAATTAATAAATCTCTCTATTTTCTTTGCTCTGTTTATCCATGTAAAGATCAAGATCATGATCGTGGAAAGATTTAATGCGACCGTTCGGTACACCACAGTACAGCTTCTTGTTGAGATAAGTTCTTGTACATTGAATAACTTGGGCTCATTGTTTATTGGTTGTCATCCTCCTCCTTATTTTCTCATTACACTAGTTTTTTTTTTGTTCTCTTTTTTGTATTCGTATTATCTATATAGACTCTAGCCTACTTTCTCTCAATCATTCTTAATTCTTCCAATACTCACCTTTTCCTAATACTATTATCTCTAACATAATCATCTTATCCTACTTATCATCAACATCAATTACCTTACTTTCTTCACTACTTTTATTCCTGGGTTGTTTTTCTTTGTTTCATATAATTTTTTCATTCAATCATATCATTGTAGTTCCATCTTCGATAATCTCTCAAGGAAGATTGTTCAAATTTAAATTCTTATTCATATCCGCTGCAATGTTCAGAACTAATACCACTTCGAAGAAATCCTCCCTTGTTTTCGAAGGAATTTCTGTAATGACTGCAATTCATATTTCTATTAATTCCATACTTATTCAATTTCTGAACAACCATACAAAATAGTTCTACACTTCCTGAATAGCAGGCTACTTTGTAAGCTGCATTATCACAATTCACTAAACTAAAACGGCCGACAATGTATACAATATCTTATCACTTTTGTAGCAGATGTTCCCATATTTAAGTCTTGATACTCTAACTTATAACTTAGGTGATAAAGCCATATAGGGCCATAATCCTAGCTACAGCTTTAGAAAGTGTGGACCATATTGTAGCTAACAACATTCTAAATCCCAGTTTATGCTTGAGCGAGCATGTATGTTGCCTAGAATTAATTCAATACCGTAACTCAAAGAATAGTGTATGCATTCTTCGATAGAGGAGCAATAGGCCACTAATAGGAAATATTGCGTGCTGACAAATTCTGTTCTACACAAGTTATTTCTCGAGATATTCATGTTAATAGTGCAGTTACATTATTGGAGAATGAGCAGTTCCAATCCATGTTTATGGCAGACTTTTAGAGCTTATCTTGTTATTCATGAGGATTATCCAACAGAGAAAAAGTACAAGTTGAATTCTCACCTGCAGTGGAGAATAAAATAAGTAATCGAACAATATATGTTGCACATCGATTCAACGAAGCTCAACCTTGATCAAATGGGTATCTGAATGATAATAATAATGTAATTCTCCGACCGAAGTGTGATCTTATTGTCGTACATCTGGTGAAATATTTGTAATGCATTATTTTAATATGCATTCAATAAAAAAATTTATATTTTATAATATAAACCTATATATATATATATATATAGGTTTTCTAAAATGAAACATTTTTCATAAGTTTTACAAAATACTTGGTGTTGTTCAGGCTAATCACTTAATCAGGCTATCATTACAGACTAGTTGACTGATAGTTTTGGACAGCAAATGTTTGAAATTTAAATGTAGTAGACTATATCACTTATTTTCGCTAACATTATAATTATTACTGGGATTATATTCACCGTTGTAATAATAATAATATTCGTGTAACCTGGCTGGGTCCGTTGTATCAATAATGTTATTCTCTAATATTATTCTGATTTTTTCCAATTTTCTTCGTATAAATATCGAATAAACATGTATTTTCCAATCACTAATTCGAAATAGCTACAAGTAAAATTAATAGTTAGAAGTAGATCGCAAATATAGTTGAGACAGATTTGCTTTCATTGATATCATCTACCCTTACTTGTAACCTGAGCTATCAAATAGGCAGTAGGATGAGGCTCAGTTTGATGTTCAATGTGCACATAGAGATGAATTTAAATATCAAACAGCCCATGCATAGTTTACATTGGAGGATGTAGAGTTTAGATTTAGCCTAGCCTCATAGTGCAAATAATAATTATCAATCAGACAGGCACACATGGAGAGGATTAGAATCAATATATGGACATTATGGACATAGTTTATGAAGGTATAAATTTCGAAATGCATACGTTTAGTTTGTTGGGATATTAAGATTGAGATAGAACATCTACAGTGTTGTCACAAACGACTTGCATCAAATATCCATCATTCCAGGACTAATGTAAATCGATTAAAATAGACTTTTAGTTATAAATACGTTTTAAATTCAGTTCAGCATTATAATTCCATTTTAAATTCTGCTCAGCATTATAAATCCGATTTTATGAATGTCTTACATATCACGACATATTCTAGGATCGATTGACTGGATAAGTTTCTTCAACAACGAGAGAGCGAGAGAAATTGAGAAGCAGATTGAAAGAATTTTGTCAATTGGTAGTAGTGTAGATACCAAGTAAGGTAGAAGATTAGTGGAGCAGCGGAGGAAATTAGAAGAAAATTGAGCACAGAAATGGGAATTAGATGAAGAGAAAAGAAATCAAGCGAAAGAAAGTTTGAAAAAAGAGTTTGAAAGGGAGGTTAAGTGATCGGTTCAAGTTCGCACAAGCAGAGAAGACACGCCGTTACAATACACTTTAAATAGTAGCAACGTGTCTTCTAAACTTGCGCTGAGTGTACTACAAGGCAGGCACAGGCACAGGTTCAAGTTGAACAGTAGCAAAGGGTGTTGGTTAGATGAGAGCAGGAATGTTGAAACGTAAATAAAGAGGCCGCCGCGTTTTGTTTGAGCGTCTTTAGAGGAGAGAGGAGAGGTCTTTAATAACGAACGGACTGTCGCCGACGGCTGAATCGGAGCGGACGCATCGTATCGTCCGTCGAAAGTGGAAAACGGCCGCCGGGGTGCGCGCACCCGTGAGTGTGCGTGCATATATGTGTGTTGGGCCTTTCTGTTCATTATAAAGCAACGCTTCTGTTCTGTTCGCTGCGCTGAGCGGGAAGGCTGCTCGTGCTCATCCTACCTATACTACTCTTGAAATGCTGCGGGCTTCCATTGACAGTGTCATCATAGCATCGGCAACAGATAGAGAGATCTGAGTTGACATTTGCCCTGAACGATGCACTGGAAAGCGATTCAGCAATGATGAAGACAGTCATCACACGACAATGGTCATCTCATTGTTGGTTGGGCCGTAGGCTGTTGTTTGCTTAAAGGTAGTGGTCGATCGTTGCCGCCTAATCACCCTACTACAAGCCGATTATCAAGCTCATCTGAACGACACATGCAACATTTGTATTTTAGTTTTATGTTGATATCACATTCATGGTATTTGTTTGTTGTTTTGTTTTAATGATTGTTGAAATTGTACGTGGTGGACCATTCTTTTTCTACTGGATCAATACAACAAAAATGAATAACTTTCGAATTGAGATACATTATAAAGTAACAATAATTATTCTCTGCTGCTCCATAGTTCATTACATTTATTACACGTTGATTAGTGCGTGAAGTTTAGAGCTTGTAGCTCTGGTTTCAATGAATCAGAATAGTGATTTACTGTAAAATTAGTACGAGTAGATAGCGATTTGACTATTCTATACTGTGGTGAATACAATATCCTTATCAAATAATAATCTGCGGCGCAATCATTGGATATTGGTCTACCCAAATCTTTCAGTTAGTCTTATCTCTAGAGTACAGTAACTATAGAATGTTATTTATATAGTATAGCCTAGTATAGTGACAATAGTCTCCGTGATCTGAAGATGCTAGAAGAAGGTAGACAAACACTCTTCTACTTCCTGTGAGCATTTCTACATCAAGTTGAAATTTTTAAAATCGTTTGAAATAATTCTCAATTTCAGATCATTATGTTCACATGGATTCTAAAAACAAAACAGTGAATGAGTAGCGCTTCTTATTGTAGACAACGATATTAGCAGTCGACCTTCAAAGTAAAAGTGGGCCAGAGAAATTTGTAGCTTTGGTGAACCGTAAATGAATACAAGATTGACATCTCCAGCTACTACTGGGATAAGTGTTGGCATTATCGGGCGCATAGCTCTGTTTCCAACCTCCGGTCATAGGAAAAAGAGAGAGAAAGATGAATGAAAAAGAGTGTGAGGAGAAGTAATAAAGATAGTGAAAGAGACTATCAGAAACGGGCAATTACAATATTTTTACAGGTCAGTCATTTTATTGCAGGCTACTATCACGGATAGATGAGCACTGTTCAAGCAAGCAAAGAAGATACGCCGTTAGAATACACTTTACATTGTAACGGCGTGTCTTCTCAGCTTGCGCGAACTATACTTTCATCTCTCTCAGTGACCAGGGGCGATCAACATTCGATTAAAATGGTAATCGCCCACGGCTTAAATCACTCGCGTGTTAACTCACAGCGAAAACGACCCGGCAGAAAAATACTAAATGAAGATGAGTCTTCGAAATTCAAATAAGCTTTCGTTTTGTTCCGGCCAGGTATGTAGTTTGTAGAGTAGCTGTTCCGACGAATCTGAAAGAGCGACCAAACACACGCAAAACTGTGCTTTCGTATGTGATTTTCGCCTGAGGATTAGAATCGATGAGTTTGATTGAGAATTGAAGTGTTGATGATGCTTCACTTGCGAAGTCGGAGATTTTCAATGACGTGAATTTGGAAATAGTTTCAGAAAAATCTCTATGGAAGAGGATAATCATGATTTTTGATATTGAGTAACGATTGACATTGATTTGCTTCATTCAGGATTGACGTGTGAATTTGATGATTTATTCAATTATTGTAAGCTCTCTGTTCAACTCAATTTTGAAAAAGAAAAAATTGAGAAGAATCTTAGTGGCAATGAATGAAAAATTATTCTTACAAAAGTATTAATTCATCATCACAACATTGGAATCTGTCAAAGATAATGAGTGAGAGAGGGTGGGTGGGTTAGTGAGAGAGTTGAGAACAAGACTGCTTGGGAAGGATAGGATATGAAGTGCGAATCATGTAGGATAATCGTTCAACATACCAGTAATCAGATTAATATATATGGAACATCAACATTATAATGAGGCATGTAGGCTGATATTGCATGTTAGCTTACCTAGGTGCATTCACATGTAATTTCATTAGCTTACTGATATCTTACAACATCCAATGTAAGAATTCATCAACAGGAATAGTTGGTATTTGCATTTAGAACTATAAATTCAATAGAAACATAGTGGATTTGGAATCATAAAGATAATTACATTTCTGTTTTTGAGAAAAAAATATATTGCTATCATTCTCTCTATTATATAGTCTATACAAATTAGGCTACTCTCTTTATATCTCCATCATTTTTTATTTATTATTATTATTTTTTTTTTAATTGCGGATGATGCCCACATAAGCATTTTGGATGTTGAGTGCTAAGGTGATTGATGAGGTGAAAAACAGCCATGCCACTGGGGGATTCGAACCCAGACCTGCGGCAGTGCTAGCGGACTGAAGTTTGTGACGCCCTAGCCCACTGCGCCAACGAGGCAGGCCATTATTATATTATATTATTATAACGATTCATTACCATAAGTATAACACTTTCTTCAACTCAACTCTTTCAACTAATTATTGAGAACTCGACAAAACTTTTCTTAATTTTATAGTGTCAGTCTAAACGCAAGATATCTGACGATAATCCCTCATTGATTTCAAACAATAAATTGATTTTCAACTACATTCCGAGCAGCCTTAGCATTTCTCTCCACCATTCCATCGTTGGTCTTGGTGGGTTACTCAGTAGTATTATATCAGTAGTATTACTACTATTAAATTTATTTTAAGTAAAACTATTTTATTTGAAATTGAATAATAATTTTATTGTTTTTTGTTGTTGACAGCACTTCACCAGCAACCTCGCCGACAATGTCAAACTCGTCATCACCAACGCCCACACCCCCGGCACACCCTCCGCCGCCCCTCAACTACAACCACAAGATAACAGGCATCCCGTGCGTGGCAGCCGCCTCCCGCTACACCGCCCCCGTCCACATCGACGTTGGCGGCACCATCTACACCTCCTCACTCGAAACACTAACCAAGTCAGTATACCACTTCTGCATCCATAACTAGAAATACAATTCGTGTGCCAACTACTAAAATTTTCATAGCCACCCTTTTTCATTACCATATCTATGAAAATAGGTTTGAAGAAAGATAAAGCCTGATTCACACACCAATCTCAATCTGCCCAAGTAGGTGCTAGAAAAACAGCTGATATAGTTCCCAACAACGAAACTAGCGACTGTCAAATTAAGGCTTTTCAAAATATATCCCTGATTCCTAAGCTGAAAAGATTGATAGTGTTCGAGAAAGAGGAAAAATGAGAACTAGAGGTATCTAGTCGGCTATTTCAGTACTATAGTTTATAGAGTTTTCAAAAAAGCTGGCGTGTGAGTCAGCTGATCAGAGTAGCACTTTCTTGTAGTCTATCATTCTCTTTCTACAACACTAACAATCTACTGTTTCACATGTTTAGTGAAAAAACTTGATTGAAAAACTAAATTCGCCAGCCGCAATATTTTTTTGTTGCGAATTCATCAAATGTGTAATAAAGAATATTCATTACGAGTCAATTCATTACAAGCATTCATTACGAGTCAATTTCAGTTTCAGTCGATATCGACATCCTTGTAAAAGCTGTATTAATGAAAGCCAATAAAATAGTGGAATTGAACATAACTAACTTTGATATCTAAACAGAAGTAGTCATAGCCTACTTCATAACTTCGTTCACTTATTTAGGTAGCCAAAATAATATTGCATCATATCTTATTTGTATCTTATTTAATAGGATTTTATAAACGTTACTTTTAACATTTTAACGGAAGTATGGGTTGGTTGTATTACCAGTATTGTTAGCAATAAAAATGAAATAATTTCGTCGATTTTATTACATTATCTAATTACCCATTCAGTTTAAGACTCAAATCTGTGCACACGATGTGATTGCTACACTAGGATCACATGAATCCCATGCACTGATCAAATTAAGATCAACAGCAAAAGCGACGAGGCTCAGCAGTCAATTTTAGTGACATTAACATTTTATCTGTTGGCCGGTCGAAGTTTGGTCGTGAAGTGCTCTCCCACGCTTCTCCCATGAGCCTGTCCTGGGAAACAAACCTTTCAACGCCACAACAAAACTGTTTGTAGAAGAAGAAGGAGGAGAAGAGAGAAAAGAAGAAAAAGATTATGTGGAAGAGGGAGAAGAAGAAAAGGAGAGCGTGCCAGATAAAGCTCAGTCCCCGCCTATTTCTCACCGTCTCTTCACAGATCCGATTTTAACACTTCAGCCGACAGAATTCAAAGGCACGCGTGCTAGAGGATGGAAGGTAGATTAGTTATGCGTTGAGGAGGGAGAACTAAATTTTGAACTCGATTCATGTTATCTAATGAGTATTAATATTACATACTGTATAAAATTACATCTCATTTTTCTTAATAAGCTGAAAATAAATTTTTCTATCTGTTTTTTTCAAGCAATGATTGAAGCCGTGATAATATACAAAATAGTGACCAGCATTGATCAATTTCCAGGTCCTTGTGTTTGTCAATGTTTTCAAATTCAGATTGGAAATTCAGTGATTGGATAAAATTTATCAAGTTGAACAGATTCTGACAAAAGAAAATCTTTAGTAGACTCCGGATAAACTTGTGAAATTAGAGAATGTCTTTGATTAAAAACAGAATCTACTCGAGATGTAATTTTTGAGACACAGTTCTGAATTTATGAGAATTATTTTTATCTCATATGAAGTATTCATGCTCCATCACTATGTCCTGAGGTCCTTTGCATGAAAATATTATTAAACCCGGAGTTTTTCCTTCCTCAATGACCAAGAATTTAAATTTGGATCAGGCCTGCGGCTGTAAAACAAGCCAGATAAGAGGATATAACTTATTGATGTCGAGAAGAGCGAGACAGTGAATGAAGAGAGGGAAAGCGGGTTCCAAGCTATTCTTTCACGCAAGCCGCCGGCAAATTCTTGGGGCAGTACGTACCCCAACCGAGAACGCTCAGCTAATCGCAGTAAATATCAAATTAATAGTCTGCCGCTCGCGGCTAAAAGATGGAACCTGGCCAAACAACAGGCAACTTGTAACGTCAATACAATATTCAGGCTGGCAAGCGAGTAATAAGACTGATTTATGTACAACGAGATACGGCTTTACAAAAATCGCTCCCAAACATGAACGTCGAACAATGTTTCTTCCAAGTACTCTTCTTTTTCCCGGCTTTTATCATTTCCTTCTCCGCGGGGCTCCAGCTGCTGCCGGCAAATTTATAGTGCACACTCCATGGATTAGAACAATTCTTCGTACATCAACTCTGTCTAATCCTTCCAGCTCTCCTATCCAACTCAACAACCAAATTCTTCTCTTTTTCTTCCTCTCACACACAAACTCTTTCTCTTTTTTGTCTGGTGAACAACGACCAGATGAAAACTGATGCCAGTGATACGCCATTAATCTCGGCCCACCTTATCGGCTGTCAACATGTGGCTATTAACTAATAGCTTGTTCAAAAGTTGTGCCCGATAGAATAAATATTCGGGACCAAGTCGCGTTCCTTTTAAGACTGCGTTATCCATCTAGTTCAATTTTATTTGTCTGAGTAGTCTGATAAGCTAGACAACAACATCTCTCCAATATAATAGTTATAAGAGGCTTGAGGCTTTTGTGGTCGAATCACTAATCTTCAACGGCAACAAATGTCACAATGTGGCTGTAAAAAATTATAGAACTAAGAATGCTGCTTGCTGTTATCATGGATTTGAACAAGGATGGAAATCTTTCTCTGTTCTAACAACTTCCAATAGAATTGGTTCCTGCACAAGCTTTGTTTTTAAGTATCTTCATACTAGAATAACTTTCAAGGAGTTGAAGGTTTACAGATGGTTTCAGGAATTCAGTCATAGAAAGTTGATACTCAAAATAAAACTGAAAAAATACATTTTTTACATTGACAATTCAACTATATTGTTCTTTTGAACCAAAGAACGCATCACACAGTTAAGGCAATGCGTTTTATTGTGCAGTGCCATGTTTCTGTTTATAATAGTAATTGCTCAATAATATCAACAAAAAGATCACCTCCACTCTCACACAAATCTCACATACCCAAATCATTGTACGTAGGCTACTCCATAAGCGCAATGGTGAATTATAAGATTTGACAGAACTACAGAAACAAATACTGCATATTTTCAGTTGCTACTCTCAAAACTCAGTTTTTTTCGACAGTTGCAGTGTTCATTGCATGATTAGAGATTAGCCAGTAGCAAGTTAAGGAAGATTCCAGGCTTGAAACCAACCGTAGAAAGCAAACCTGGCCACTGCCAACTGATGGTGTTTATGATGATAATGGTGATGTTGATGACTTATGATAACGATGAGCAACGAGCAGATAGGTATAATGAACGGTCAGATCGTTTACTATTTTTTAATAGCAGGCGTATGATTGGCCGTCAGCAGTTGATTGATGCTGTACCATCAAGCAGCCACCTCCTCTCACACTCTTGAGATTTTCGAGTAAAGTTACCTCTCTATTAGGGCCTCTGTTCGTTCCAACATCAATTTCAATATTAATGACTTGTAAACTATCACGGCCAAGTTTTCGTTCTTTGCTGGCTCCTTTATTCACGATAATCATAATTTATTACGTTGAATCGCATTAATTTGGGCACCTGGTGGAATGATGTCTCAATCTGATGTTAGTGGTGAGAACAAGTGTCAAATTATGTTCCAGTGATATAGCTTCCAATGTTTGACCAGTTGTACTGAATATGAAGATCTGATTGGAATTTTGAGCGTAAATTCATCCCCGATTATATACATTCATTTCCACATTCATTCATGAATATGAAGTAAGCTATCACCATTCATTCCTATTAATTCCATTCTTAAATGATGGACAATCAAACATCGATAAATAATTGATGAGTATTGTACTCGTATATTCTAGCTGGAATTCAGTTCAGAGATTAAATTTTTATAATACTGGAAAGCTTATTTAGAATAAATAAAATCATATTGAACCTTTTTAAGGACGTTTCCAGCTTTATAACCACAAAAATGGTCGTTCAGTTAGTGTTTCTATTTTAGTAAGCATCAGTTAGCGATTTTAATCTTTCCTTTTCCTAATTCCTTTTTCCTCTTTTTCAATAAATAAATTATAATCTATAATTCCTCTGAATATTAATTTTTCAGCTATTCTATTAGGTTGATCTGATGTATAATTTTTAACATTTTTATGCAAAACATTTAAATTATACCTGAATTAATTATTTATGAGATTGTGTCATATCGTTTTTCAATAATGATGTACATCAAAAACACACCTAATTTTTAAATAATGATTAACCATCAACTGCTCACATGATTATTTCGTTTTCCTCTCCTCTGGTCAGTAATATCCACTCTACCAGTTACCACAATCAACCTTTAAAGATATCACCAAAATCTACGAATAAAGAGAGAATATTCTTTTTCCAATATTTTTTTCAACGCTTTTAAAATACTAAAAACTCAAATTCTGGGAAAACTCCTGCTGAAACAGTTAACTATAACAGTAGTCTACTTATTCCGATAACACCATCATTTCTCTTCTCAATAGTAAAACTAAAATTAATATTATTCCAATGTCAGTCATGTTGGAAACTAACTTGAAAGCTCTGTACTCAAATAACTAGTACAGTCTACGAAATTCGGACACTTCAAAAAGTAAACTAACCCACAAAACACAACTTGATTCGTAGCCTGCGATTTCCTGTTCGTCCCAGTATCTTCATCAGAAGAAGCGGCAACTACAACCTCTTGACAGTTGCATCAATCATTCGGCATGCTACCAATCAGTAGTTGGGCTGAAACAGCGGGATGATACTGATTTGGAAGGTTAAATACAGTACTATTCCGGGCATTCGAAAAAGCTTTCATCAATCTGTTCATATCTGGAACCTAAATAAATACTCGTGAGAAAAAACCTGTTCTCCGCTGACTTTTGTGAGCGCCACCACTGAGAGGGAAGAGTAGGAAAAATACAGTAGATGAGACACATTAATAGAGGATAAGAAAACAGAAAGCAATAGGGTGAATAAGGAGAGGTAGAGTGAGAAGTGGAGAAAGTTTTTTGAATGAATTGAATGGATAGAAAAATTGACGAAAATTGAGATCAATCTATAAAATATTAAAGATTCAATCTATTCAGTTACAGTACGAAAAAATGGAATTTGGAAAAAATATATCGTCAGGAAAGATGTTACTTGGATCAAGAGGCTATGATGGAGTAGCGTAGGAGAAGTAATGGGAAAACTCTGCGTGAGTGAGAAAATATAGAAAAAGGAGGAAAATTTTAATGAGAAATTTATGAATGAGATGCAGTACGAGGATTTGTAATTTGGAAGAATATGACATTGAACTTGGATTGGAAGAGGATAACAAAGATTTATTAAGAGATATAAAGTTTATTAATTATATCTTAGATATTACTAAGAGATATAAAGTTTCCATTCAGGAGAGTAAGAGAATGAGCTAGTGCAGTTGAGAAAAAATAGAAGTAAGAGGAAAAGAGATAGAGAAGGATGTCGTATACTAAAAAGAAAAAAACACTTGGGAAACCAGCAAGCGAGGTGTTGTGAGGGAAAAGAATAGAGAGTTCGAGAACAATGAGGAAAGAGCGACCGAAAACATTCTAGTAGGCATGCATGAGAGAAAGATTATATCAAGAATTGCAATTAATATTGTGGTAAAGAGAGGAGCGAAGAGGGGGTGAATGAGAGGAATGTTGATCGGGGAAGTCGATTGGAATAAACAAATTGAAATACTTTGAGGAAATGGGTATAGAAGGAAAATTGCTTAAAAAGGTAAGTGGCATACGGTAACATGATGATGGACTAGAAGAATCATCAATGCATCATTAGTTGAGAAGATAGCGAAAAGTAGGAAAAAAGGATTGATAAAGAGATAGAGTGAGTGAGTTGAGAAAATAGGAAGTGAAAGAAAAAGTAGGAATATTACTTGTCTTGGTATGAGAAAGTTGAGATAGAGACGTTGTAAGAAAAACTCTTCAAAAATAAGTAGGATACCGTTGAACAAATAAAATTCATCAGTGCGGAAGCATTTCGATCGAGCCAGGCTGCCCAACCAGACCTGCAGCATCAATGATATATTTATATATTCAATGAATCTAGATATATATTTTCGATGACTAGTGGAATATTTTCCACTGATATATAGCTGGCTATCGGCTAATAATTTGTCACGAACGTTTGATAAAGAGCCGACGGCAAACGAATCCAGCCGATTCCCACGCTCACCTGTGACGTCACAAAGAAGAGAAGCGTTTCTCAAGGTTTCCGTTGATTTTGAGAGTCTGACACTAATCTGCGCTCGTGAAATGACAATCGGCCAATCCGAGACAAGGAAGTGAGCTGTCTGTTCGCGCACATCTCCATCTAGTTACAAGTGAACAGCTCACGTCTATATAGTGAACGTGTAGCTATTTGAATGAAATCTCTCTCCAATAATAATAATAAATTATTGTGGGATGGTACCGTTTCGTGTGTTGAATACAGCAGATCTTCAAAACTACCTCTGAATAAAAGCTACTGGAAGCTACTGAATCTGAAATGCTTCCTGTCATTTACTATCTCAGAACTGTGTGAGATTGTTGAATAGGAATCACAGGTGAAGTGTAGAGCTTTAACTTCGAACTGTTTACTACAGATTATTAATGGTGCAGCAACAGAAACCCGGTATCTCGATTTTTAAAATCTGTAGTTCGACTAGAGCTTCTATTTTCTTTCAATGTGGATAACTACCACAATATAACCTCCACAACTATTCGACCAATCATAAGAGTCATTATTTATTAAATACATCCACTATATCTTCCAATATTGGTAAATATTTATTTCCTATGACAATATTATTGAATGTGATGATTCACTAGCATTCCATCATAATGAAACATCCTCAAGTAAAACTTCAAAAAATGAGGTCAAAAATCGAAGAATGCAAAGGTAATGATTTTCGAATGAAATAGAAAGTAGAATGATGTTTTGAAGGATGGTATTTTTATTACAAATGATATTTTCATTTCATTGTTTTATATTTATTATATAATGAGGTAGGTTGATTGTAATTATTAGAAAAATAGTATCCAATTACTGTATTAATCTCATCTTGATAAATTGATCTGTCATTATTGTTGGTAGTATAGAATTAGCAAAATACAGTAGTATGTTTGAAAGTATTCTTTGACATCTTCCAGGAAAACATCGATTGGGCTAATGGGCTAATGCCTTACACGTTACACGTTGGACCCCTTACGCTGTAACGGCAGAAGGGGAGATGATGAAGAAAAGAAGAAGAAGAAGAAGAAGAAGAAGAAGAAGATTTTTGAAATAATACATTCGTATCTATTAATTCATTGAATGATTATTATTTTCTTGGGGTCAGTAAAGAACCTATCAGACTTTGTTACCCTACAATAACTCGTCAAATAATGTCCCTTAGAATAATAAAATTTCAGTATGGAACTGTCTAGCGATTTCTAGGTGGTAGGTGGGGGTTAACATACATCGGTGCCTGCGATCGTTGTAAAGAGGTTCCATTTGGACGTGAGGCCGCCGGGGATCATTTCAATTGCATCACGATTTTGGACATTCACACTTGCTCACACTCACACGACTCAGACTTCAACTTCCTGGGAAGACTTCAACTCCCACAATCGATGGCTATCTCTCAGTGAGGAATCGCTCTCATCAGATCACTGTCTGAGATAGACTGGGAATTAGTTTCACTAGGCTTTCACCTATCCAAATTTTGAATAATTGATGAGCTTATAATAGTTGACCATCTGTCCTAATGAACTTGTCTCTCAAGCAGTTCAAACATTAACACATTTGGTAGGATTTTACTATTTCATGCTTGATATAATCTTATATTCAAATGATAAGCTGCAATCCACTTTAGGGAAGTTATCGGAATAACTTCCACTTGCTGGTAACGCACTTTTCAGCTTCGGAGGTACTGGCTGCTTTATTGATTCAACAACTTGTAGAAACTCCAAAGGTTCACTCAACTTGTTCAACAACAACTAATAGTCGTCATTCTAGGAAGGATGATTCATAATGGTTAAAAATTTAAAAACGACACTTCTGCTCGGTAGCGGTTCCTAATTGAACATGAATTATGATTATTTTTGCAAATATACTCGTAAGCTCTAGCTTGTGGAGATTGATCACGATTTTTTAATGAGCTTTATTTGAAACTTTTAACTTTGGATCATCGTGAATTGTTGAGAGGAGGGAGCAAAATTGTAATTATTTGCTTACAATATCATCGTGATAACCAGTTCTCTGATTTTACAGCTTACTCTTATAATCCAAAAGTATTAAAAATCCAGTGCAGTATCTGTATTTTTTAATTATTTAAATGGATTCTATGAATTTACATTTTTTTCAAACACATAAAAGTTTAATTTTTAGGTGAACAGTATAGACCTCATCAACTTGTAGAAATAGTGTACCAGTACTACGAAATAAGGTGAGAGGAGGGTGAGAGGGGTTTACACCGGCAGATTGAACGATGTTGTGCTTTTGAATGAGAGGCCTGTGTTGTGTGCGCCCTGTCCACATCATGCGGCCTTATCGAGGAGTTCGGTCACGTGATTGATGCCAATCGTTGGAAGGGAGGGAGGGGGTTGTAAGGGTCAACATTGTTTGGCTCGACCGGCCAGATTTAACTTATTATTAATAACAAGTGCGGATGGATGGATATCGGACAGAGTACTCGATCAATCCAATCAGCATGAGACTCTCCAAACAATGCTAGCTCAACTGCAAACTAGGGGATTTGCAAACATACAAGACGCGATGCAGACTGGTGGGGAGGGGTAGTTGCAACCCGTTGATAATGTTTGACAAAAGCCGTAGGCGATGCAACCCCCTCAGTGGGGGAAGGGGTACTAGCTGATTCAACCAACAGCCCTAGACCCGCCCCCTGCAGTCTTCCCGGACCCATTTTTCCACAACTCATTTCCCATATTTTAATTACTTGCCGTACATCATCTCGCTGATCAAACATCTGATCGATTATTATCGTTCTATTCGGAATCACGATTCTGTAACGTTCCTCTTGTAAATAATGTATGACCTCTATACCTTTCATATACAGGCTGTGATTCACCAATAGATCAGGTTGTAAAGCAGAAAGCTCTCCAATAATATTATGTATAATTTTTCCTGTTATCAGAGAACTGAAAATAATAGTTTGGGATATATGTGTCTACAGTGTCGGGAATAGTGTCTACAGATATCTATCTATCACTCGCAACATATAGAGAATCTATAGTATCTAGCACAATCAGCAAACAATACAAAGTAGAGATTTTGAAGGGAGACTGAAGTTAAGATTGAAGAATAAAGTGATGTTAAGTTTGAAAGTATTTTAAGTGGAAAATTAATGATATTCTTATTCAATTTGTTAAAAATTTCAAAATTGTCTATTCTCACTTACCCGGGAGCCAAGTAGAATGATGAATGAGGAAAAAACATTTACCAGTTTTATTACATATATTATTAATATTTACATATATTATTACTTGGTAAATCAGTAACTCGATTGTTACCCTCATCACATTCAGAATTATTTTTGTCAATGTTTCCAGACTTACCTCCAAATTCATGACTTCCATATTATCATTGCAAATGATTGATGGATTTGTGATTTGTGATGAGCGCTAAGACCGACAAAGTCGAATTTCCAAGCAGGCCTGTTCCGCGCTCCCAGTTCCTTTTCATCCTACGTAGAAGTTTTGGTTTGACCAAGGCTGATCTTGATGGGATATAACAAAGGGATTCAAGCCCTCAAGGATTCAACTGACCAGAAGGTAGCAAGCAGGCTGTTCAAGAGCCCTTTATAAGCAAAGGCTTATTGTTTCCTTTAGAGAGGTATTATCGGTAGTGTGGATTAAGGGATCATTGCAAACTTTCAATCGCCAGCTATGGTGCGGTCCAGTAGTAAACATTGTTGCCCTTCTTGTTTCAACGTTCTTGATCATCTTCTTATGAGATAGCACACCTAGTGATCGAAGTTCCAGTCCATATTGCAAAATTACTGGAACCTTCTCAAGCCTTTGTCCAGCTCCTGTATAGGCTAATTCAATGTTCAAGTTTCCTTTCATCCTTGGTTGAGGATCAAGGATTATTTGGTCTTCGAAAGACAACAAAATTTATGTTCATTTACATCTATATTTTTGCTCAATTAATATGCACTATTAATATTGTTACGGAAGCTAGCTTATGGTTGAAAGGATCAACGTGCTAACCACACGTTACCTCTATCCTGGTTGATGATTATTCACCTCTGTTGTATATTTGTGGAGTATAATAGTATAATACTGTATAATAGTGGAGTGAATATGAAATGATATGGCAACCAGCTGGCAGGCCTAGGCCCTTCATGGACTGTTGAGCCATTGACAAAAACAAAATCCTCTTCCACCAGTCTCCACTATTTCTATGTACACTATATTATAGTCATTAATATTTTTAATAAAAATTTGAAAAAAATTACTTCTATTAACTTAAATAATGTATTCTTAATTTCATTAAAATCTGAATGGAAACTAATATTGATAAAGCTTGTGGAAGAATATTACTGACTTCGAAAAACGAATTAACCGTCAAGATAATTAAAATGACGTCCACGAATCTTATAACCATCCCAAGCTTTTTTCGAGCGAACTGTGCAACTGGCTGTGGTAATGCAATAAGAACGCTGAGATTTTCTGTGCAAGTTGACTGGTGTGCTGGTCTGAGAGTGATCTCGGTCTTTGAGAAGAAGTGTAAAAGTCATTTCCCATGACTTTACGATGATGACTAGACTGTATCTGTGGCACCCATAAGTAGTAACCACCGGTAATAATGTATTTTATTGCCAGCCATTGTGAACAAGCCTGAATCATGCTTCAATTTATTTTAAATATAATTACTTCACGCCTTCGGTAACCGGTTGAAGCTCAGGCGAAATATTAACGTTTTTATTTTACACTCTCGGAATGCTCCATTCCTCAATAAGGAGGACTAGTGTGTTTTCTTAATGGCTATTTACTTGTTTTCCAATTCGCGTCACAATATCTTGAAATTTATGAGTTAAAGTTTGTTGTTTTGTAAACGGGCTTCTATGAATATTTCCTTGAAGCAACTTTCTCTACTTGATGTAAATTTCGTGAGTTTGAGCCTTATTATGGAATAATTGGAATGTACGTAGATCGCAAAGATGAGCTTGGATCTAGTATTAAATTCCACATAGCCTTTATTACTATTGATATCCTACATATTGAATGAATTAGATTTTCAGAAAAATGTTAACCAACCATACTTCTCTCATCAGCTTTTACGAGAATTGCTTATTCTAAAAAAATTATACTGAATTTTCTATAAAATTAAACTATTTCTCTTAAAATTATCTTAGGTCTTATCTAGACGACTTTACAAATTTTAAAAGTAGATATTGACTTCTTAATACATATCATTCACCACCAACCACCCGCTAAGTTTTATAGAAACATTGTTTCAGTACTCTTTTTATAATAATAAACACTTTTGTTCCAATTCCAACTGTTAGACTTATTGAAATCAACTTCTCCAAGATATACCTTGCGATATGTCTTAGATTTTGAAAAATATTTTCTCAATAGAAATTCAATCAAACAAACAGTCCATGAATGCGTTAAACAAACTTTTCTACTGTATTTGCATGGATGACACAATATTAATCATACTCAAGACAAGAAATAAAAATTTTTTTTTAATTGGTCCAGAATCGTTGTAATGGCTTTAGCAAAAATCGAAAATAACTTAAACATGCTCATGTTAATACACTTCTTGTCTCCTGGGACACAAATTTTCCTCACAATACACAATAGCGACAACGTTTGGCTCTGTGAAAACGCGCTGGTGATCGAGCCTTGATTCGAAATATCATAGTAAAGAAATGCGCATGTTTAGCTGGTGCTCAAACATTTTACACTAACAAATAGAATGTATAACTCTGGCTAACACAAACACAAATAAGAAAACATAATAAAGTTACTTGCGATTTTAGCTATTTAGTAATAGCTATTTAGATACTCTGTTCTAGAAATACATAGAATGATCTTCTATATAGAATCTTATAATAGAATATATCTAAAATTATCACTTATATAGAAAAGCTCTTAAATTATTCAAACATCTAATGACAAACATACATAGTGGAAAGGATAAGTATATAATAGTCATTAGTATTTCCAACACAATTTCGATTAAAATATTGTCCAAATTTCCAGGACAAGTTGAAAATTTGATCTGGCAGCTCGTGCTCACGAAACAAGTGAAGCGCTGTACAGTAAAAGATACGGGCACTTCATCTGTTTCGTGGGTGCGAGCCGCCAGTGCCTTCGAATTTCTGTTTCTGCCAAAATTTTTCCATTCCAAGAAATACTAATAATAACATACCTGTATATAGAGCTCAAATACATTTGAAACAGAATTAATGCACATACAATATTATGTATGTAGTATACAAACACACATACGTAACACAAAGTTGCATCGAATAGAAACTGTATGTTGGATAGCATGTAGCTCAATATTATACTCGTATAACTATGTTACTATGGAGTTTGGAATGGTGTATAGGTTCTGCCTTGTGTACACAGGAGGAAAAGGCGTAGCTAACGAATAATAGGTTAAATGGATATTGAAGTAGTGAGTGAGCTGGTGTAGGCGCGTGCGCATGTTTGTACTCTTACAGCGAGTCCACGACTTCATTAATTAGAACCGCGACCATTCATTTGGTGTAGCATAGAGGGTATTTGCGTTGAACTGAACGCGAGGGATCAAAATCAAACGTTCGGCTGGCAGCGTCAAATAAAACAGGCTCTGTACGCGGCGGCATTAATTAGATCCGGGCAACGGTACAGACCATACACTACACAATGAATAATCACTTAACCGCCATTGTAAGTCCCTGATTTTACTGGACTGGACCGAATCCGACCCCGGTATTATCGTGTGTGAAACAACTCCAGATGCGAGAGATCTGTCTTTTAGTTGAATCAAAATTTCTGACAAAGCTTGAATCGTACCGAAATCGAGATTCATAACAGCATTGCTCTCTGAATTTCTCTGGAAATAACCATTCATCAATTACTAGTTACTGCGTGTTAACAAGATGTAAGGGATAATTGAAACACCATAAATGTAGTGTTGATTACTGTGGAATTAATGACCAGATCAAATTGTCACATACAGTCCAGGCAAGAAACTTAGGGAGGGAGTCTAATCTCACGCGTCGTCATATCTACAAAATAGGCAGGATCTATTCGAGGAACTTTTGTTTTTAATTCGTCATTGACAAGTTTTCTTCCAGTTGGTGGAGTTTCTAGATTCTAAGTTGGAGAGTAATGAATGAATTGTATAGGAGAACTCTTACATAGTGGAAAAACTCTTAAACATTTAAAATTCCGTGGAACATTTCAAGAAATACTTTGCCGGTGGAACATCCTTTTAGGACTCCCCACCAAACGTGGCATACGATAATAATAATAATAATAATAATAATAATAATATAGGAGAATTATAGTTATGGAAATATACTGATAGCTTGACAAGAACACAGCGATATTATGCTATGAAAAAACCTTTTCCTGAAAAGTCTGTAGGAAGGTGGACGCATCCTAGACATGCATGGGACTGTGTAATAAATGTTAAGTGTGAGTCTGCTTTCTTACTGTGTTACAGAAACTCTTGAAACAGACGAATCTATAGTGCTGATTGGCTGTCAATTTTTTGCCAGCATTCAGTGTGAAATATAGGACAAATAAGAATAAAATATTGACAAATTTATTAACTAAGGCATCTAAGGCATATAAAAAATGAGGCTTTGCATCTTTTATTCATGGCTGCTACTTTCGTATAACACTACATTGTTCTATCTCAGTCCTTTTTTATGAGTTTTTCGTATTTTGCATCATGAGTACCTCTCTTAATTTAGCAAAACTCACCAAAACCTCTGCATATTTTTCCATCAACAGTAATAAAAAGCTGTGGAACAAAAGTGAGAACACGATGAAATCTGAAATGAAGTGGGTCAATTTTAACGCTGATAATGTTTTCTTGTCTTCTCGTAAAAACGTTAGCGAAACCAGTTTCAGATATTAATAGTCAATCCGACAGACGACATGTTAATTCACTTCATCTGTTGAAAACTATTACATTAATTCAAAAGAAGTCTCGGATAACATGGTAATTACAGCAAATTGGACTTTTATTTCCCAATTAAATATGTTTTATTTTCTATTTTATGCCATCAGAAATACTATAAAAAGAAAGAAGAAGATGCCATCGAAATCTTACGAGCCAATCATCTCATTTGTTTATTTTTTTATCTGAATACACATTTCAGGAGAAATAATTTTCCCTGTGTGAGAGGCCGAAAATGGTTTCAACAAGTCGACCGCTACAACATAGTTTCAGGTTCCAATTAAAAATTCGTGAACTCTCTCTTATAAATTATACTGGGTAATGAATACTCTCATACTCCCAGACGTTATGCTGAGCGTCTATCTACATAACACACAAATATCAGGATGAAATTGGAGCCAAATTAATCCTAAAAACTGAACGTAATACTTTAAAAGTAATACCTAAAAGTAATACTTTACTTTAGCTGCTAAACATTAGGAATTTGGAAAATTCAGTCGGATTTCAAACGCCTATATAGCGGACCAATCTTATATTTCATTATCACATTAATTTGTACTCAATTACTGTTCTTTACTGAAGTTGAGTACTGTTCAATGAACTTTACTGTTCTTGAGTGCAACATTATTGTTCTTCACAGGATGTTTCTAATCCAATGCGAATTAGATTAAGCTCATTTCGTACTCTTATTCGTTCTCCATCTACTTTCTAGGTTAGAAAAAGCACGTGAAACGATAACGACAATAATTATTCAATTTAATCATGAAACAAGAATTCTTTGTTACTGAGAAAGTCGGAATGATTCAGATATAATTTAACTCAAAAATATAATGGATCTCTCTATCACTGTCAAATTTATTATAATCTCTACGAGTCCCTTATCAAAGAAGTGGAGAAGTGTGATAGGTTACGCATATTGCATCTTCTGTCATAGGATATAATTATATTTCCTCTAAGTCTAGTTCCTCTAATTCATTCCACAACCAAAACATATTGTCCCCCCCCTATGTAATTTACACTAAAGAAACTTTATCGACAATCGAACAATTCCAAGTTTTCTTAAATCATGGTTTTTGTTCAATTTGTCCTTTTTTCTTGCAGATATCCTGAGTCCCGTTTAGCGAAACTATTCAACGGAAGCATTCCAATCGTACTGGACTCGCTGAAACAGCATTATTTCATCGACAGAGATGGCGGCATGTTCCGACACATACTCAACTTCATGAGGAATTCGCGCCTCCTTATACCAGACAACTTTGCAGATCTCGATTTACTATTAGAGGAAGCCAGATATTTCGACATCGCACGTAAGTACCAACAATCGCATCAATTCTCGCATTATTCTCTTCCACATGCTACATCTTTTTGCTGATAAATTTAAAATTTTAACTGTCATATTATTGGTTATTGCATTTTGTTCACTTTCCAGAAGCTCTCATTCAGAGAATTCGATAAAAAAGAAGAAAGTATTCAAATTACTCTATTAGAAACTGATTGGTTACTCTTGTATTTGTATCATGATGCAATTAATATAATGGTAGCGTGAGAAGGAGCTCGTTATAGTTTCATCATTGATTAAATCCATGAATAGCGGGCCTATGGACTGGATATCCATTATAATTATGCGGTCCATGTTTTCTCATTTTAAACCAGCGTAGCCTTTCGAGTTTCAATGTTTGACTAGGGAAATTTCAAAATTGAATTTTGAGATTATCATGTACCTGCCCAGGTTAGAATATTCTGTTTATAGTGAACGGTACCTCTTTATGTCAGTTATGTAATTAATTAGTGAACACTGATTCTGTTTAATGTGGAATAATAACAATTTGCTTAAAATTACCTTGGTCCGGGCCGCTGTTAATAATAATCAGGACAATAATCGTTGTAAATAAACCGTAAATGATTTTGATTTGGCCGCAAGGTTAATAGAAGAGAGAGGGAGAATGTCAGAGAGTGGGTACATGTTACCCACCAACGAATTCAAAAAGAGGTGATAGCGTTATTATGTTCCAAGTTTGGTGAATTCAATAGCAGAGATAGGAAAAACGACAGAAACATGAATCCCATCTTTGCCGTTTTAGACCTGGGGCTTCGAATTTTATAATTATTTCGTACCAGTAATTTCAAAAACAAAACTCAAATTATTAATAACTTGTTATCGATGTGCTTTCAAATGATACGCCCTCTAAAAAGGTTCGCACCTGCTTTTGTTGGTTTTCTATCAAACATTTATTGCTTGTAGATGAGTTCTGAAATTATTATTAAAATAATTTAGTATCAACTGATCTATCTGACATTGCCATAACTTGAAACCGTGAAATAGTTATATTTATTTGTAAAATTATTATATTCGTAAATCAACGTTAATTTAGAGAGTTGACGCGATAAATCCTAATAGTAAGCATGATCGGAAAAGTCCTTGCCCGGGGTACCCGCGTCATTAAGGTCATGTGACCAGCTCGCAACTCGCAATGTGACATCAGGCCCACAGCATGCTACCAGAAGAACCAGTAAGCCTTGCCCGCAGGCAGACGGGACTTGTCTTATTATGGGATCGTCCACCAAAAATAAACTCCCGAAACATCGACAACTTTTTTATCAGTCGTTATCGACTGAAACCGGTATATTTTATAGTCCCTTATAAAGTGCTACATGTAGATTTATCATACGCCAACAGAAGCTGAATGTCGTAATCCTATTGAGGTCGACGGAGAAGTCACGTTGGTATGAAGGCGCTAATACAATTAAGCGGATCCTACCTCTGAAATTTCAAGTTTATGCTCGGATGCTTAAGTTAATTAATGATTTTCGAGAGAAATTTTCCAACTCACTGTAGTGTTGTTCAGATGTTGCAGAATTCAATTGAAATGAAATTTATTAACCATATACACGGATATGAAACATGACTTGAAGAATAGAAAACTATACGAGAAAATACATATTTTAATCTTTTATTTCTTTTTAAAATATTGATAATTACAATCTCAACTCATCATTCAAATTTTCATTAAATAAAATTATCTATTTCGCTTTCACAGCAAACTAATCTTCATCGTAAATTAGCTCGTTACTACCAGGCTAAAATCACCGGAGAAAAATTACGGCAGGCTACGTGTTATTTAAAGCAATATCCTGAATTTCTAAACAAGTCAGAAAAAATCCTTATAAAGTATTGTGCGTTATCTGAAAGTTGAGTTTTACTTTCCCATAGGCCTACTCAAAAACAAGCTCATATTTTATCAAATAATATCGTATACGAGTATAAAAATAGTATCGTATATTAAATACTATCGTATAAAAATGGTATCGTAAAATCGTATATTAAATACTATTGTATTATCAAATAGTATCATATATAGTGGAAAATAGCACTCTATCGTAAGATTTCAAATACAGTAATCCTGATGATTCACACCCAAAGGTAGACTAGCCAAAAATACATCAATAAAATGAATTATCATTCATTATTTGATTCCATAAAAAATCGAGGAGTCCGCCTAATGATGAATTTTTTTATTTCATTTCAATAGTGATTTTTATCGTATATAGTTCGAAATTTGAACGATTAGTTAGGGAATTTCGATTGAATGAAATGATACATTTTCTTAAATATGTTAATTATTTTGTCATAACACTAGTATAAAAAATTGTTCAGACTTTCTAAAGGTTATAAATGAATACTTCATGGATTTTATACTTTGAGTGGAAATTTTTATTCAGCACTTCCTGTAGAGAAATAATTTGGTATTCCGTATCATATCATAAAACAGAACGAGTGCTTGAACAGAGCAACTAGACTAGCTGGAAAAAATGCAAATTTTTAAATAAGGAGCAGAATTTCACAAATTGGAAGAGAATAATTTCCCAAGTGGAAAATATTCCAAGGGGAATTTTTTAATCAAACGTATGCAACAACGAGAATTTAAACTTGCTTTGTCGTAATGCAAGAATAGACCTGCTGTTGCCTCGAGGTATCTGAGGAATAAACTTTAGCATGGTTGGCGCTTGGAGCATAAGTAATAAGATTTGCAAGCACAAAGTTGTCCTTTCTTCTCTTCATCTTTAACATTTATTCATACGAATTCTCTGGAATTTGTTTGCTTAGTACATTCATTTAAAATTGAATGAGGATGTGCCTAAGTCGCGCAAGGCTAGTAATCAAAGCTCAATTTCTCTTGCCCTATGCATAAATGTATATAGAGCTATAAAATGTATCAATCAATCTTCATCTTTATTCGCAAATTTTGTAATCAAGTGCGGAGGACCAAATGAAAGAGTCATTCATTGTTTAAGGTTTCATGTAGAAGGTTTCATTGTTTAAGGTTTCATATAAGCTAACTTTTTCGATTCTCAATTAATTTATGAAGTTCATATAGATGTCCTTCAGGTTAAATACAGCATACAAAAACGATTTGAAGCATGGAATGTGTGTGACAAAATATGACAGCGTATCCTGACAGAGTAGCGTAACTACTCTCTTGAACTGACAGTCCGCGATCGCGTCCGCGTAAAGAATATTTATAAAAACTAGAAGCATTCCTCAGTATCTTAACACAATAATTATCCTGGTTTGGAGCCGAACGTCTTTCAAGAACGGCGGTGTAGAAAAGAATCCAAATAACTCAGCTAGCAAGAGGAACAAGATGTTTGACTTTTTCAGATGGCATAAACATGATTGGATGCGGTGCAAATGGAAAAGAATCACGGCTACTGACATTCCTGATAAAATGGACTAAGTAGCCTTAATCATGTCACCATACTCTATACTGTAGAATGAGCTATGGGACGTGATCTAGTTCATACAACTAGTTGCACTTAAAAAAAGGAGTTGAAAGACACTTGATTTGAGTCATTACGTACTAAAACTTGAAATAGTTCGATTTAGTTAGGCTACTATTTTACCTACTTTTTATTTCTACAGAACAATTTATAGTGCATATTTCATGAGCTTATCGGAAATAAGAGTGTTCAAAATGCCTGATGATACTTCAACTACTGGTGTACCAGTAATGATCACCAATTTACTCCTGCTTGAGTTCACTCAATAAATCACCCTTCAAAATCAACCCCTCTAATGACCCTCTCAATGTGCCTATAAAGCGCATATAGATGATTATAATGGAATTGGAAGGAGTAAATATGACACACACGTTTAAAAGTTTGGAAGTTTGTAAGAAGTAGACGGAAATGCTCTTTACCATTCAGTTTTATCATTGAAAATTGTTCACGAAATCATGAATATCATCTACTGCCATTTTCATCTTCATCTTCATTTTTAATCTTTCAATCCACTATGAATGAATGCACCCTTATTAACAGAAAATATCTGAAAATGAAGATAGATAGATTTCATTATTTCCTTTTTTAGCATCCTCTGACCGCTTTTGGAAGCAGTAGGCTACATAGATTTGTCAGTGATTATGAGGTGCAAAGTTATCATTCTTCAATTTCTCTTGTTCTTTTCGCAATGCAAAAATTGAGCGTTCTAGTTTTATTTTTTTCAGGTTATTTATTTATTCATTTACATTGCTATCTTACATTCATTTATACAATACATCAATAAAAGACCACATGAATAAAGGGTACATTATTTACACATTGAAAGTTACAGGAAAAAAATCATTACATGAGTTACTGGTAACAAAATAATGTATAATACATTTTGAGAGTGAAATTTCATAAATGTATAATAAGAAATGAGCTTGAATAATTATTTTTGTGCAATGTATGTAATGCTGTTTCATGTGTAAGATGTAGAAAATCATGAAGATAAATAAATAAAAGTTTATTTCCCAAAAAAACTAAAACTACTACATCAATTACAGAATATTAGGAACTCTACAATTACAGTATATACAATAGTTAGCTACAGAAACATCTTATAATGTGTCTTTACGTGTTTTAGTGTTTTCTGTGTGGAAATTGACCTACTCCACTATGGCGTACCATGTTCTAGAGTAGGTTTTGTTTGTTTGTTTTTTGTGTGCGGATTAGTAATTAGTGAGTGTTTAGTAAGTCATTAGGTGAGTAGTTGAAATATTAGTTGTTGTTTGAAATAATGTTTTCTATGTTCTGTCTTCCTTCGCTCATCAACCAATTGTGTACTATTGTTTTGAACTTTCTAGGATGATTTGAAACAGGTGATGATTAATTTGTTTTCACACAAGTGGTGGTCCATCAAGAGATAGCTATAAATACAAAAGGGGTGAGGTGTAGTAATTAATATTTTAGAGACAGAAAAGACTGTGATGATGTAGAGATTAAGGGTGGTGGCAAGTAGGCGTGAGGGGGGCAAGAGGAAGACTTCATTCTGTTGTAGAGGTGCGCGCGCTAGAATTTTTGGGGTTGAAAGGGGTGTGACAGGTGTAATGGTGGTTAGGGGTGGTGGTGGGAAATGCAGAATAGAATAGAATCCGCGCGGCGGTGTGTTGCGACGGAATTGGCCCCGGCTGAATAATTGAGGGCCGCGGGCAGTTTGGGGCTCATTACGCGGTACTCTCCGGCATGCGCCTCTGGACATAATCTCTTCAAATTCTGCGCACTCAAAAGAGAACCGCCGCCGGCAAGCAATCTGCTCTGATCGCGACCCCCCTCCTCCCTTCCCTCCACCCTGTTAGCCGCGAGCGCACTGCTCCCTCCCTCTTTCACTTCTGTTTTGTTTGTTTCGCTCGCACTCTTCCTTCAATCCTTCTTTCTCTCGAGCCCGAGGCTAGCTGTTGTCCGGTCCCCCCCACGACCCGTAATAATTACGACTATTTTCAGTACCTCGTCCACCCGAAGTCCCTGCCTACACCTTGGCCCAAGGCGCTCAAAACTACAATTTCCAATCTGCAGAACTGGTACTCCACGCCACCCCACGATTGGTCCCCGTCTAACGGCATTTTCGTTTTCGACCCTGCAAAGGTCTTCGGCTTATTTTTGTGTTCATGCTCGCAACCATTTTTTGATCTTTTCCATCCACTTAATCCCGTTCTACATGAGCTTGATAAAAGAGTCTAGATGTAGATGAGTTTTTTCATTCACCAATTCTATAAATTTTCCAAAATTTGTATTGATTGCTATAAGACTTATTCTATCAAGTTCAAGCTCAAAGATATTCACCGTGAAACTAAAATGATGTAACAAATATTTGGATCTGATCATACTGGTTTTAATTACCTATACTATCGTGATAATGATCACCTTCTACTAAACGTGCTGATAATGATTAATTAAAAACTAACATTGCTTTTGAATTTCTAGAACTCTTATGTACACTCTAGTAGATATTATGCAGGAATTAGTTGCCCATCACACCGAACACTGAATTCCAGTACTTTCTAATTAATGTTTGATTCAATTAACGCTCTGGATTATACTCCGAAATTATACTTTGAATGATATTACATATTTTTATGTTATTTGCATCGAATCTTAGTCATGATAATACTTACATCGTCGGCATATGTTTTAAAAGGAAACATAATATAATTACTAGGACATAATATAATTAATAAGTTTGCAATCTTATCATTGTGGTATTGTAGTTTCAATGAAATAGGTCACTGTAGAAACAAAAAATCTTTCAACATGAAGGTCAATTCACTCGAGCATTGAATCTATCGATACTGTACATTTCTTTAAAACTTGTGAATAGAAACCTTCAAGGGAAAATGAAAAACGCATTAGACTATTCTTTGTATACAATTTATATTACGTCTTAGCCACATTCGCAACACATATCTTCTGTTTGGACGTCTCATTAAGGATACTAAACTCATGATTTGAATTCAATAGTCGTATACACAGATTCAAAGTACAGCATATTGGGAAGTTTCCCAATTGTATCATCATTTAGTTAACAATTTATTTAGGAGAATAAAAAATTGCGAAAAATAAAATATTTGGTAAAAATGATGTTCAATTTTTCTGTTTCTGTCTTGTGTTGCAGCAATGTGCCGACAACTAGAGCAGCTGAAGAAGGACAGAGAACGGCAGAGAGGAAGCGGTGCGACCGCGTCTAGTCCGCGCAACTCGAGGGACGGCGGGCGTCTGGGGGGCGGCGAGAAAGACGTGAAGGCGTCAGTGTTGCAGGGAGGCGGCGAATGCTACGAGTGTGTGGCGCTGCACGTGAGCCCCGACCTGGGCGAGAGGATCATGTTATCCGGTGATCGAGCCCTGTTGGACGAGGTGTTCCCGGAGACCAACCAGGCCCTGATGGACGCCCGGTCTGGCATGGCGTGGAACCAGCACGACACCAGACACGTGATTCGGTTTCCGTTGAACGGCTACTGTAAGCTAAACTCCGTCCAGGCCGTCACACGGCTCCTGAATGCCGGATTTCGGATCGCCGCCAGCAACGGCGGAGGTGTTGAAGGACAACAGTTTTCCGAATACCTTTTCGTGCGCAAGGTGTGACCACTCGAAAACCCTAAGTGATCATGTATTGCCCTCCATTCGTCGTCAACGTTCCATGTGCAATTTCCATGTAAGGTGTGATCAGAGAGAATAGAACTAAATTATTCTCATTCTACACTCTGTTAGTGATTATTCCTTCATTCATTTCCTCTCATCATTTAGAAAGTATTCTGCAAAAACTGAATGAAAACGAAGAAGTGATTATCTCATTTTTTCTTTTATTAGAAAAGGATTGAACTAAATTATCCTTATACGATACTCTCTATAGTGATCGTCTCTTCGTTCATTTCCTTCCATTATATCGATTGAATCGTACAAAAAATCACTATGAACTAAGAATCACATTTAAACAACAGATCATGTAATTAATATTCTTTGTTTCCTATCGACATCATCCTACAGAAATAACTAAGAACTAAAAATGTAATTCAAACAAGTGACTATCTAATTGATATTATTCGTTTATCGATTCCAATGGCAGATTCCTACAAGGAACGGCTGAAAATAAAAATTGTTCTACAAACAATAATATTATCTACCTATAACCATTCCTTCATGGTTTCTCTAGATGTCGAGATAGTTAGGAAAGGAATAGCTTGGAACAATTGAATTATGTGCAATAACTTCATTAAATTGTGTTTCCCCTCTTGATGATATTCATGCCTGATTGATAAGTGAAGGATGATACGAAATAAAATTCTCGAAGAAATAGGGATTGATCCCATGATGTACCTGTGATTATAAATAATCACCCACTTGAATTTCTACATTCCTAGCACGTAATAAATCGCAAGTGATCTGACTACCCGAATACGTCAGTTAAAACATCGCTCAGAGCCTACCCAGCAATAAAAACTAGATATTTTCTTACGTCTAAACCTTGAATTGTTGTATTGCTTTGTTGGGGTGCAGTGCTTAATGCTTTCACAACTGATCGAACTGTGAAAAACAGTTTTCAACAGAAACTGCTCATATTACCGACAGGACTCATCAATAAATCATATCCCAGATAATTTGAATCTTGTTTTCAATCAATTAGAACTCACGACTACATTATAAGATTGATACATACCATAGAATTATAATATTAAGAAGCATGTCTCGGACTCAAAGTGCAATACAACATTTTCAATTCTTGAACATATTATTCATAGTTATCCTGAAAGATATGATTGATGTTGAGCTGTAGAAGCAGAGCTCTATAAAAAAATTTTATGAATGAATCAATAATCGTCTTCTCAATTTTGAACTTCCAAACCTTTTTGTCTGGATCAAATAAGGTCGAACGAAAATATGGTGCGAGTGGAAAACATTCTTCATATCCGTCCCATGACTAACTACACACAGGGTAATGTATTTTTGTGATTTTTATCAAACATGAAATTCAATTAATTCCGGTAGGACGAAAGCTGAGAAAGTATTGATTCAGAGGCCACCTTGCTTGTATTGTGAATCATCCGATTGTACATAAATTTCAAGATCCATCAGAAGTCAGTTGAAATTAATTTAGGATTAATATGATATTGAAAGAAGGAAATTAATAAAAAGACTGAAGCATATCATGAGCCATGCTGAACAGATCTAACTCGGAATATTGTTCTATTTCACGATAAATAAACTAAGAATCTATTGTACTCTTATTCAAGTTTTTAATCAAAATACCTAGACCAATATCGTTAAGTAATCAATGTTGAATCTGTTCCATTAGTAAGTAAGTCATCTTTATTGTAAATAGTACATTTTAGATAATAAAATTTTCTATGTAAATATTGAAAACCCTACTTTGATTAATTATTGTTCTCTTCTAGGTCAATTCTTTTTTTAATTTCTTGTTTTCAATAAGATCGTCTTTATTGTACTTTCATGTGCTTTATTAGAGTTGAATTTGTTTCTAATTGAATAGTTTAAAATTTTATCCAGTTGAACTGAATATAGTGGAGTGAGGTAGGCTCATCAATTAATTTGTTACGGTTTCTAAAAAAATGTATTTATGTATCCAAATGAAAATAATCATTCACACAATACATCTTGATCTTGAAATGGGTGATTTCTTTCAAGGCAACTTGATTTTTAATACCACTCTTGCTTAGAATTACAAAATTTGAGTTCAATATTTAAAAAAATAAGCTGATGAGCCTACAACCATATCGTTAAGTGAAACCATCACATTTGTAAGTTGATGTAAATTAGTAGTATGTAAATTTATTTATTGCTTGTTGCATAGTATGTTTGTACAAATAAATTGTTGGTTTGACAATTTGTTACCGGTTTTACATGAAGAACTAATATTATTCAATACATGGCTGCATTAATATATTATCAACAATTATTGTGATTTGAAATTATTGTAATAAATTGAATACTTTTCTGTTTTGTCCATTCCACTGTAAAAGAATGTTGCAAAGTCAAATAGAAACTGCTTGTTATTTTAATGAGTTGATTCATTATTTCACCATTTACCAATCTTATCTTGACATAAAATTAGAGTACAGACTATATGGTACATTGTCTACATGGTACCATAGTAGTCGTTTATTATAATATGGATTCCTTACCACCTCCAAACTTTCGTACTATAATTATTTCAATTGAATTCAATTAATTTTATTCATACACACAAGATACATCAATATTAAATAACAATTAATTACATCGATAAAAAACATTCCAATATTAAAAGGCACTGCATACCGTATATGTTATGTGGTAAAGAAAGGGTAGAGGATCAAAAGTTCTTCCAACTATGGCTATGCATGTCATAAAAAGGCCGATCCTTGGAATTTTTGGGAAGGATTGGGAAACGGTGTGATAGAGCACAAGTAGGGAATCATTTAAATTTACAAGTTCGAAGTTGGAATGTCCTTTCAACGAGAATATTAGAAGCTGACAATAATAAGTAATAAAAAACATTTCTTGCACTTTCTGAACAATAGGGAGATTAGTACATTCTCAGTTAGAGCATTTCATAAATTCCAATTAGCAAGACCAAGGCCTGCGTTTTATAAAATTTGACAAGTCGTGTAAAAATGACGGTTAGCACGGCTTACTTAACAATAAAATTGTTGGTTTGGTTTCTTTACCCTGTACTACAGGACTCATTATCTCTTATGGAACAGGTTGCAGAACACTAAAATATGTTCTTTAAAAGTTTGCAAGTTCGTCTTGTAGAAAGTATTATTATCTAGAATATTAGAATTATATTAATTACATATTATTCACTAGTAAGTCTAATTTCAACCAGAAGTGAGAGAGAAATTAACCATCTAACCTTCACTTGCAGAACATTGCATTCAATAGATTTTTTCAGCAGCAGGTCCGCCTCCCATGGCCCAGCAAATTCAAAAAAGGCCGAAAAGCTAGAATTATGAATTACAATAAACATTCATGAACAATAAATTTTGCAGCAAGTGAGCGTAGAAATCGTACAAAAACAACAGGCTGCGGCGCGTCAGTTGTGGGTTTAAAACTCATTTTATAACCAATAGGATCCCTGCATAGCACGCACGCCATATTCAATGCTATTTTACCCCCGCGGCACTTCGCTTGTCATCATAATAACAATGCATTTCATTAATTTAGTAGATGATAAATCGCGAAAACATGGTTTACAGACTGTCATGCTCAACGAAAACAATAAACGCATGAAATTATTGTTAGCTACGCTGAAAGTATGCATCAAATCTCCCCATCAATATTGTTGAAATGCGAGTGTAAGCTTGATAACAAAACTCCTGACTATCAATTATGTGCAGTTGTGAGCAGTTGTGAACGAAAATCATCAATAAATGCTGTTAGTCATTATCGTATGTTTACATGGTTACAAAAATATAGATTCAAATTAAATTACCGGTTGATTTGTTTTACTCAAAGAATCAATGTGTATTTGAAATATCAAAGTCTGATTACTGTGAACCCGTTTTCAAAATAGAGAACATTATATCAGACAAAGCATAAAGTACTATACTATAGCTGTATAGCATATTATATACAGCAGGGATCTCTTCGGACGTGCTTGAACATCCCTTCAACTCTAGGAACGGTGATTCGACCCTTACCTATCCAAGGCATAGACTGGCACTATTGGAGAAAGTTCCCTATTACAGTGCAATAAAAATTATTAACAATCTCCCGTTGAATTTAAAACAATTTTCCGAATTATCCGAAATTATTAAATCAGTAAAAGAAGTTCTATTAAGGGGAGCTCCATACACTGTTCAGTGTTATGAAATGTTAAAAAATGAGAGATAAATTTAATGTATGATGCGAATTTTTTTTATGTCATGTTGTATTAGGTGGTATTCCTGTGATTTTTTCATTTATGAATAACTTTTTCTAAATTTGACCCATTCAATGTTCTTGATCATATATTGTACAACTTAGCGAATAAAAAATGTTTGATTTGATTTGATTTGACTTACCCACGTCCGGCCCGCGGATAGATTTTGTCCGGCTCGCCGAGAGCTATTGCAACAGATTTTTAAAAATATATATTTACAAGCGGGCAGGCTCGCTTCGCTCGCCTTCTCCGCCTAACAAGGGGCCTCCGCCCCCTGGACCCCCGACAGTATCAGCAGTGTCAGTGAGTCAAACAGGCTCGCTTCGCTCGCCTGCATAACCTCTGTCAGTGTAAGCTGAGACAAACAGGCTCGCTTCGCTCGCCTGCAAATTCCATTCGGAAGGGATTCAAAACTTATTGAACACAGCATTTCTAGACTTAATCTGGACCTGTTCACCAAATTTCGACACTTTCTACCAATTCATTCTCGAAAAACTCTGAAAATTCCGAAAAATAGTAAAATGTTAATATTGAGCGTAACCTTGGGAACTATATCGGACATAGTTTGAAACTTGATTCAATATCTTCCAAATCAGTTTATCTTTAATCTTGCTGAACCATTGAATTTACATTAAGGATTGGTCGTATCAAGGCGGAAGATATGCAACCCGCAATACATCTACAATTTTGAAAAACCTGATTACTGGCGTAATCTTAAACGGAATTCAAAAATATTTTAACTTAACATTTCTAGCCCTTATTTGAACCTACCTACCAAATATCAACATTTTCTACCGATTGGTTCTCGAAAAAATTGAGAAAACGCCGATAAACTATAGAAAAACTTAAATATTTGCCGTATCCTTGAAAATTTCCCGGAATCCGTTCTTAGCGCGCGTCTAAACGTCTAACTGAACATGTCTGCCAAATTTGAACGCATTCGGTTCAGTGGATTTTTAGTTCTGGTGATGAATCAGTCAGTGCCATTTCGCTTTTATAGATATAGATACTTATTTTTGACAACTGTGTGTTCAGTAATCTTCTCTTACTAGCCACTACATTTATAATGTTTGTTAAATCCAAATACAGATCTTCTTTGTCAGATGAACATTTGAAATCAATTTTATAATGATTGGAACCACAAAGTTTGACCCTAAATGGGCGGATATTTTAAGTGGAAACACATGCAATCTTCTCACTGAAAATAAGTATTCTCTTTTAGCTTGGTAGCTTTTTGTTAATTCGTGTATTGTCAAGTTGTCTTATTCCTATCAAAAAAGTTATTATCATTTTGTAACTTGCTAAATTCATGCATTGTCAAGTTTTCTTATGGCCTTTTTACACTCAATAAATAGGTCACTAAATAAATTGGTTTGTATTAAAATGAAATGAATTGGGTTTTAATAAAACCTATTCAAAAACTCCTTTTACATAAAACATATTATTTTAACGGAAATATAATAATTTTACACCCTCCAAACCACCGTCGTATGTGTCCCCACAAGTCAAATTCCAAGTACATCCTTGTTATTGGCCCTTTACGCCTCCCAAGAATTAACAATGTGGCTCTTGAATGAAAACAGTTGGAGACCCCTGATATACAGTACTTTTATACTATAGCATAGTATATACAGTATTATTAATACTATAGTATAAGGTAAAAGCACCAGTAGTGGCCATGTTTAAGGAATTTTTTATAGTTTATGCCGAATTGTGAGTCCCTATTATCAGTAATCTCATCCAAAACCCAATAAAAATGTAGCCCAGATTCTCCTCGATTGAACTATTCCTTGAAATGGCGAATATGTCAATTTGCAAATGAACAATTGAATTTTTCGTGAAACTCAATTTTGATTATAAAGTGGCTACTATGATTCAGCAGTGGCCAGGTTCTGATTCTATAGTGGCCACATGATGTTTTATGCTCATTGACAATCGAATTTCTCAATCTGCTTATTGCAATCATTTAGGTAAGCTAATTTTACATCCCAGAACATGATTATGAGGCCAGAAATAATAATAGGTCTTATTAAAAGGAGTTTAATTGAAGAGCATTGTTGTTGGTTGAAAGCCACTAAAAAAGTGAGGTTGAAACAGAAAATAGATATTGTAGTTATTTCTCCTTCGTAACCTGTTTGAAACAGTCTTAGGAGGACATAAATTCAAATTACATTAACTTTTTACAACAATATCTACAACTTCTACAACATCTATTAAGTGGCCACTACTAGATTATTCATGGTTTCTTGCTCTAGTCGTGGCCAGTCTGCTTTTACGCTAAAATATTAGCTGTATTATGCTAAAAACCTTCTGAACATCATCTACACCAAAAATAGAATTTACATACTTTCTAGTCATAAAATAGAATTTACATACTTTCTAGTCATAATACAACAATTTGTATACACGCCTTCTTACTGAAGCGCCCAAGAGAAAACTGAACTTCTTACTGAAATCACGTAGTCATGTAAAATAGCGACAATGAATTTCTTTCTAAATTCTCTAATGATGCTCTGCGAGCTCCTACTTGAACTATTTGGCTGCTAAATAGCATAAGATAAGTCTCTTGTAGGTTTAGAACCCATTTGAAAGCATCAAAACCGTATTTTAAATAAAAAAACATTCAAGTGGCCACTACTGGTGCTTTTCCCTTACTATTTGAAAGCAGAAAACAGAGGCTCTCCTTTTCTGTGGTAGCTGGTAGAAGTTGTAATGGTAGTTGTCTTATATACGCCGTCAAACAAAATATACAAAACAATGGAGAAAGTATCCATCTGAATTTCGAAGAAACTAAAAACAATGGTATAAACCTTGTAGGTCTGCAAACCGACTTTCATTGAACACGCATAATCATCTAGTATAAAATATTATATAATTGAAAAATGAATGAAAATCAAACACTCTTTTAAAAAACTTTAAAACTATTAAAACACAGACATGTTTCGGCACATTAGGCCATTATCAATGTGGATAAAATAATAATTAAATAAGTAAACAAGATTAAAAATTAAAAATTTACTCTTCATATTTTTTGTTTACTTATTTTATTATTATTTTATCCACATTGATAATGGCCTAATGTGCCGAAACATGTCCGTGGTTTAATAATTTTAAAGTTTTTTAAGAGGGTGTTTGATTTACATTTATTTTTCAATTATTTTAAATAGCCCTAAGTTTTAAAGTTCAGTTTTCTTATTATATAAATATTATCCTCCAAACGTCTTGAAAATGCAATTCCTCCACTGGTAGTGAAGGATAAATTCAAAGTATGGAAAATACCTATAAATTATTCAAGAATAATATTGTTAAGATCCTTTTGTAGGCTATCCTACTACTTGTGAACTAGATCAGTACAAAAGAATTTCTAAACTTTGCTACACTTTTGTTGCATTAGGTACTACATTGCCGTCCAAGACACATACCTAGAAGCAGTGAATATATTCTTTATATTCACTGATAGAAGTTAACATCGACCTTTCCATGAACTCAGATGTCGTTAGAATTCGATTCGGTGGCAGGCGCGACGAAAATAGAACATAAAATTACTGTCAGATTTTGATTTATACCTTGGCGATCTGTATCAATCAGTTGACTTGGTGCTGCGCTCGTTGTTCAGTCCAATTTTGTCTGCAGTTCGAAATGTCAGAACGATTTGGGATTTCACCAGGGTGTGGTCCAGTTGGAAAAAGGAACGCTACATGTTCTTACATGGCGAAGAAAGAGTGAGAGCTGGTTAATGTTTGGCAGTGAAGAAGGGGGCTAATCTCCTTACCCCCTCCCCCCTCAAGAGTTACCTGAGGGACTGTCAGTAGCCAGAGGACAAGGCGTGCAAATTCGGCCAGTCAGACACACTCGAAATACAAAGCAGATATTATTATGGTTCGCACAAGCGAAGAAGACACGTCAACATAATGTAAAGAGCATTGTGACGGTGTGCCTTCTCAGCTTGCACGATCTTTACCTCAATAGGCGGTCAACTATTATGCATCAAAAGCTGAATTTCTAATGGTGAAGCCTATCGTCATCTTCATGGTCGTAAGCGTAAGTGGCTCCTTTGGCCGTGTGTAGTCACAATTGCACAATCCGATCCTGTGCCAACATACTGCATCAACAGAACGACCCTTACACAGAGAGTAAGTGAGAGAGGATACCTTCTATCTATCATCTCGATCTGGTCACTTGTGTGTTACGTTTGTATCAATTTCAATGCGCACATGTCTTATGTCCACAAAGAGAAGTCTTCGCATCATGCTGCCTGGGCTTGAATTGATTTGACAATATCTCTCTGTTTAGTTTCAATACTGGTCCGATGATAATGCTGGTGTAGGGGAGAAGGGATGGAGTGTTGTCACAGCACTTGTGAGCCTTGCAGCTTCAGTTCTTGAAATGTGTAGTCAGTCACTCATAACAGAGATAGTATTACTTGTCTTCAACATTTTTAATCAAATTCTTGTTCAATTGTTTTTCATTGTAATCTTTTAGATGTGAATATATAAGCTTCAATGAATTCTATATTTCTTTTGTACTAAAGATTCTAAACAATTGACAAGTTTTATAAATAAAAATATCGTTACACAAGTGGCTGTTATGACTTCTGATTTGAAGTTCATCAATATTGATTTTAATGGCCTTGTAAGACTCCAAAAAATTATCTTTACATAGAACCACCGCGAATTGATAGAGTATCACGTAACAAATGTGGAAAGATCGTATTTACAAGAAAATTAGATGCTTGCAACCGAGTCAAATACGAGGTTTAAACACCTCATAAAACATGAGTTTTAAACACCTTCCTACACGTGTTTTTTACAATTTCATTTGGTAGCAACTATCAATAGCGGCGATTAACCGGAATAAATTCTGAACCAATCAATCGGAATTCGTCAATCAATGAAGTATGCTGCTTCTTACTTCAAGTTTGTGGTTTCAGTTTACCAGAGATTGATGATAATGTGGACAACAAAGACGGTATCTCAATTTATAGATCTCAATTTATCTCGATTTTTCTCAGATATCCAGATTGGATTGTATGGTAATACTAGCCAGCAGACTGGCTACGCTCGCCTTTATCAGTCAGTGCCATTTCGCTTTTATAGATAGGCCGATAGTGATATATAATGGAGAAATTCATTTCTCATAAAGTGAGCCGATTTAAATTATGGAAAATCGAGAATGTTGGAGAAGGGTTGTGACAATAATGATTTTACTACTGGAATAGGTGAAAAATCCATACAAGGAGTTAGGCCTATAATCAATTTGTGATTCGCGCATACACTTATGGTATCTCATAAGTGCAATAGTGTTAAAGTATGAGATACTTATAACTATAGATAGAAGTATAGATACTTAAATAGTGTATAAGTACTGAATTTATATCCCTCTACGTACAGTATATCTTTTTTCTGAGGGTAATGATCACATCAGCTCTTAAAAAGTTATCAAGAACAGCATACTCCGCCTAATAAATAATATTTTCATTTCATTTCATACGTGCTCACCGATTAGGTATATAATTTGAATCAATAAATTACTTATTTCTTATAATTTCACAGTGAATGAAATGATCCGACGTATCCTATTGAAAAACTGCCTACAAGTTGGACAGTGAAAAATGGAAAGCGGTCTGACGAAAAGCCTATTATTAAGGGAAATTCAGAGGGAAAAAATGAAACGAAACAATGCAGGGCTACAAGAGAACCAACCGACCACGCGACACAATGAGCAGCTAACAAAAGACTTGGGTCTCCAGGGGGGTGCAACAGAAACTGGATAATATAGAGTTTACATCGTTGGTGGCCAAATCTATCCAAAGGGAAACACATACATAGGTTGAAGGTGGTGAGAAAACTCTAAAAAGAGGCAAATTATAGGAAGAGAGAAAATGTTTAAGACTAAGGGAAGGGGGGAGGAAATGAAGACAGGGGCATGTGTTTTTTTAAAAGGTTGGTGGCAAAACTTGAGTGGTAAAGTAATTAATGTAATTATTTATGGGTTATAATTATTTTTTAAAATTGATTTTCCACTGTGCATAACGTGTAGAGGTGATAGAATATGAATAAAAATCTATTAGTGACATGATGCATTCCATGTAATAGGCAGTTGCTGTTTTTCGTGATTTGTTATTGAAAGTGATAACGGCTCTATCTGGAGACAGTTTGGACTGTAGAGACTTATTATTATATGTTCACAGCATGTTCACAGCACCATGTTCCAAACAGTCTCTATAGTTTGGACTATACAATCAAATCAAATGAGATCATCAAATAATCTTGTAACCATAGTTTTCCAACCTGAAAACTAGCTATTGGTGGGTGTAGATGAATGGAAAAGATTAGATTAGATTGCTTTATTATTTAGATAAAAATAAAGCATTGCAACTTTATTTCTACATACGTTGTTGTGAAGATGAATAATTATTCTATAATTTTGATGAGCTGAAAACTTGATAATTATTCAATATTAAAAATTTTAAAAAAATATTTTAAAATCACAAATTAAACTTGGAATTTTCAAGCTTAATATTATCTGAATTAAAACGTAAAGTTTGGACATAAAGATGTCCATTCTTGGGCATATTGATAAAGGGAGATAGAGGCTGGAATAACAAGGAGAAAATTAATAGGAGCGGACGTATAATATAATATCTGCAACAAGGGAAAAAGAGAGCCAGCCAGCAAGAGAGTAGATCAAGGTTGGAATTATGCAAGCAAAAGGGTAAACAGTCTGCAGGCGTCTTGGTAAGAGGGGCGGGAGGGTTAGTGCCTGTGGGCACTTTTGGTTGCCATGGAAACCTCGTCGACTCAATATAGGGCGCCGTCAATCGAGAAGGCGCCTCAGGCCCACGACTGGCTCCCGCGGGCCAAGCCCCGGACTAGCGAAATTACGTCCCTATATACATTACAGCCCGCGGGACCCTGGAATAAACTGTTCGTCCCACCACTACGGGAATATTAAGACAATGGAACCTCCACTCCCCCCCCCACCGGCACACCCACCCACTCTCGTAATAGCAATCCCCTCAAATACATCCCCAACCCAAGCCAACACGTAAATTTTCCATTCTTTGATCTTGCTCTCGCTCGCTCTACTCGCTGTGTTGTGCGAATTAGAGCTCCGTAATGCTCGTGTAACGTTTCTGAAGGAACCTCGTTGTAAAGGTGTTGACAATTTCCAAGGTGCCACACCATGTTCACAGCACGTGTCGTCCTTTATCTGTTCATCACTTATAAACAATGAGAAATCCTCCACTTTATATTCTCTATAATTATTTATCAACTATTTGTATTGTTGTGTGAAAATTCAAATCACTGAAAGTTACTTCGAAACATATTACTGTATTAAAACGATCGGATATGTACCCCGATACTTCGACTTCGAATTTAATTTCGAACATTGATGCATGGATTGATAGGTACTACATTAATCATCTTTGATTGATGTTGTAGCAGCCACCTACAGTGATTTTATCCCCAACACTTTTTCAGCTTTTTAAACAGTGTCTATATCAAACGTTCAATTATTGACATTGCTTTGTACCTTCAATAATTTAGGGTACAACGAAGTAATAGTATATGATTCGCATAATATATTATGTACTATAGTTATAGTTGAAAGTGATTTGTAATAGTTTTCATAATAGGGGATTCCATTCCTGATTAAGAATGTGATATGCTATGAAGATAACCAAATATAAATCACTCTGGTGCTGTACATGTGTACGAGTACATGGTGAATAGACTGTTTCCATGTCGGGAAACTTCAAAACGTTACAGGAGAGCAATACACCCAAAAGGGTATAGTCTGTCCAAGCAAAGAAGACCCTCTGGCAAGTTGGGAAAATGACTCAAGCTCGGTCAATAGTTATCAATTTACCAAGTACTCAACCCAATTACTTAATTCAATTCAAATCTAACCAATTATCTTATTTGCCTTGGCTTCATCCACAAAAAATTTTTAACACAAAGTAATGCTCAATTGCTCAACTTTTAGTATTGAATCAGATTAAGGAAAAAATTTCTCAAAAAACCAATGCATAAAAATCTCAATAAACCAAAGATATGATGCGTCCACTTTTGCAATTCAAGCTTTCATTAACTAACACTTGGCTTCTGGTAACTAACATTTAATTTGGTTTCAATAGAATGAAACACAGTAAAACAGATGAGAAGCTTTTCAAAGTACATAAATACTCCACTTTAAATAATAATTTGGAAGCTCTCTATGTCAGCAGAGAATGATTGTTACCATTTTCATTTTTCGCCGTTGAGCGGCTTCGTTTGTAAAGAAGAACTTCCTCCTCCTCTTCTTTTTATTCTTCTTCTGCTTCTTCTTCTTCTTCTTCTTCTTCTTCTTCTTCTTCTGCTTCTTTTTCTTCGTCTTTGTAGAGAATAATTTCTTCTTTCTTCTTTCTAATTTCTTGATACCTGCGCTGCAATCAACGTACATAGCAAGCTCAAGTTATTTGTCAGGGCAGCCATTAGTTCAAAAAGCTAGCTGGGCGGGTTGCTTGCTATTCAACTACTCATCTACGAAAAATAAGAAGAAGAAAAGAAGTAAATGTTGAATAGGAAGGGGAGAGAGAGTGAGTAGGAAGAGAAAGAAGAGGAAGATGAGGAGGAAAGTAGGAGAAGAAGAAAATAAGAAGACTATAAGGTTTGAACTTTGATTACGATTTCTTTAGTTTTTCTATTATTTTATTTGATCAATTATGTCTCCTCTTATATTATTGAATCATTATATTCATACTTCTCGTTCATGTTATTCATTTTGCTCCTATTTGTTGTAAATCATTGTGAATTCCCCAGGTTTCTCTCATACTTTTTTATAGTCTCTTTTTTGGTTTACCATTTTTTCGACATTTTTGCTCTTTGCATCACTCATTTTCATCCTCCCTATCAGTTCCTCTTCTCAGTTTTAGGTATCTCCCTACTCTTTTATATACGATTCTTGATAGTATGAATCATTTTCATGTCAAAAATATCTTCTGGAATCTATATCAATTTTATCTTCAATTTTTAGGTTTGTTTGAATTTCTCATTCTTCTATAGTCTGTACAAGCAAAGAAGAGCCTCTGGCAAAATGGGAAAATGACTGCAGCTTGGTCAATATTTTTTTAGGAATTATAAATGTACTCTTAATAGTAGATCAGATTGTTTCCTACAATTTGAGATCAAATTGATTATTTTTGAACCAATATTGACCGTGCTTGAGTCACTCTCCCATCTTGCCAGAGGTTCTTCTTTGCTTGGACAGACTATACCTCATCACCTCTTCTCATAGGCTTTTCATTTTCACAATTTTTTCTCTCACTTCCTCTTATTTCTTCTCAGTACTCTATTTCAAGTAACACATCACTCTAATCTCTATGGAAACATGAGGACTAAAATCATGTTTATTTCTTACATTCCTTGTATTTCTACTTTTCTTCTTCCTTTAATCCTCACACTATCCCCTTCATCCCTCACCTTTCATCATCTCTTCCAGTTTCTCTTTTCCTTTCATTCGCCTTTTTTGATCCTTTCATTTCTCTGTCTCTGCTACTCCTTTTCTCTCTTTTCCTCTTCATCATAATCTATTTTTAATCTCTCTATCAACCCCTCTCCATCTCATTCTCTCTGCCCTCCTCTATTATATCAGAGTTTTTCCTCTGGTATACCGCATTGCAATCTACAGTGCTTTGATTTACAACTTAATTAGCGATTTGATTACGGGAGTAGGCAATAACCAATGGAAAGACGACGACATTAATCGCTTGACTCAGAAGTAAAGAATGAAGAGAGGGAAAAGTGAGGGAGGTAAGAAGAAAAGGAGGAAGGAATGAGCGTAATTAACCAACTAGCTTTCATTCATGACTATACTCCATAAATTTGTATTTTGACTTTATTTGCTTGTAGCCTAATCATTTTAATAGTCCATAGCCGTTTGTCTATTTCATAAGGGTAATAAGTAAACCTCCTCTAGTCTTCCAATGAAAACTTCCTAGTTCACTAGTAAACGTTGGAACTCTTTTCCGTTGAAAAGCTTATTTGGAACATAATTAGTTCCACCTTATTCTTTTCTATCATCATTCATTTGATTAATTTTTCTCAACATATTAAGTTACTGTAAATAAAGAAAAAAAAACAATGAATGATTGATATTAATAATTATTCTGATTTAATTGATGATTTTTCAATTTAGGAAAATGATTCCATTACAAGATGATGGAATAGCCTAATCAAAGAAGAAGGTTCCCACATTTCTTCCTCAAAAAGTTTACAATTATTGGTATCACAAAACACAATGGGAGAGAGCTGTATGAACAATGAGATATCGTTCCATTGAAGTTTTATACATGATCTAGTTTATTACAATGGAAAAATTATTCCAACTAAATCATAAATTTTATCAAAAAATTTCAGACAGATGAATGGAAAATTATCATCCAAAATAGTTTTCAATTCCGAAGCCTCTTATTAATTAGGAATGTTCAACCAAATTCTATTGAAGTGAATTCTTTGAATTAAATATGTAAATTTGAAGTTATGGTTGTTCATGAGGTTATTAATTATTATTTTTCAACTCTAAATAAACAAGGACCATCACATTAATCCATGGGTCAATGGAGTAGATAAGAGTGTTGAATATTTTGATCATTAAGTTATGAACAGTGAGCAGATAGCCTACATTATTTGCGAATGAATAACTCTTCAGTCCTCTGGTTCCATAGCCTTCAACAGAGTAAATATTTAGAAGCTGAGAATGTAATCATATTAAATCTTGGCACGAGAATTAATAATGTTGGACCTGTAAAAATTAATAAATCGGTTCCAATGTGAGAAGAAATATTAGCCAGCAGCTCGCTTCGTGAATTTGTGCAACATTATCATAACTGTAGTCGGATAAGTTTTTTTTTCAATCTTAATATCCTGTCCGTAAGAAGCCATCTACGCTAATGGGCTTAATCTGCTGCAAAAGAAAATAAATAAATCATGCAAGACCGTAACTTAGCTTATGAAGAGGAGAGAGAATTATCAGCTTTCTCTTACAAGAAGCCATGATAGTAGTAGCACTTTTCATTTATTGCTGCTAATGACTATATTAACTCGAGTTCTCAATGAGCAGTTTCATTACAATCTGGCTTATCTCCGGCTCACTCTCCAGCGAAAACTACCGCGGCGCTCCAAAAAGTAACGGCTTTCACAGAGCAAACGCTATTGGTTTCACATTTTGACTCTCAGAGTTTTTACATAGATATAAAATAATAATTATATTATATACATTCCTAATATATTATACATTTTTTAAATTTTACTTTTACGGATATGGTGATTTTTTAACTATTTTCAGTCTTATGCATGGCTAGTTAAGAAAAATCGAGATATCGGTTTCGGTTGCTTCAATATTATTAATCTCTGGGGAACTCTTTCTTACCAGAGAGTGTTTGGAGTTTACCAGAGGTTGATAATGGTGTAGAAACCGAAACCGGTATCTAGATTTTCTAATAAATCAGTGATTTGACGATATCTTTAACACTTCTGATAGGTTTAATACGATAGGTTTACAACTGATATAACGAAAGTAGATTGAAGATTCTTCGATACCTTATAAGGAATAATATCATTGGAGATAGATTACAGATATTGTATTTCAATAACTAAACAGACCTTTGTGCATCACGTGGGCTTGCATTTTCGTTTTATTCTTCTACATACAGGCTATACGTCAGCACTTTATGAGATCAATGTTAAGAGCCTTTGGCAAGTGAGGCGATTGTTCTCAGAGCGGGCATTTATTCTAAAAACTGTTTTTATTTTGTTTCACGTGGCCGATTATAGATAAGCCGAAGACTGGGGATTCCATCAAGGACACTCGCCGTCACGTTTGCCTCAGGCACCCAGCTAACCCCCCTCCCTCACCACCTCATCTCAGACACTCACTAGACAATTTTGTCTCTAAAAGTCAGAGATATAGAATTGACCAATAAAAAATTATAATAAAAACTAGATAATGAATGAAGTACTGTATAGACAGACATATTCACTATTTCAATTAAAATAACTTCGAATTTTTTCAATAGTGTTAATGTTCCCAGTAAAGGTTTCAGTTAATCATAATCCAGTTTACCAGAGATTAATAGTGGTGTAGCAACTGAAGCCTGTATCTCGATTTTTAAATAAATCAGTGGTTTGAAAACATCTTGTCTTTTCATTCAATATAATATGGATAACTGCCACTCTATCGCCTTCACAACCACTCAAAAAGTAATCTTAATCCCACAATACCATCGAAGTACATCGACACTGAAATTGACAAAGATAAAAATTATATGAGGTCTATTATATCTTGGAAATTCTCTTGTACTTATATATTTATAATAATATTAGTATAGCGACAGTGAAATTGACAGAGGAATAGTATAGGCCTAAATTATAGGTGGTCAATATCCAAGAATTTTTATTGTACTAATTCATGTTTAGCCGTACATTAAGTGTATTGTATATGGGTAGTCAGTCTATGGTTTAACCAGTCCTCATCCTACTTCGCCTCTCCTGCATGTAGCTCTGCTATCTATAGTCATGAAAAACATCATGTCAGTGTGCAATATAGGCTTTTCTGGATTGAATAACACCACTACGCCAAATATTCTAGCCACAGTTGGTTTTATATGACTAAAATGGTGTGTAAGCCAAGCGTAGAAAAAGTAAAACACGCCTAAAATTTAGAGCACTATATTATTAACGCCCACACACTGATTCCAATTCATTATTTACCCCCTTTTATGTTGTTATGCCCAGTGAATTTCATATTTCATAGTCGCCATGATAGCCGCCGGCATTTTAGCCGCATGAAGCGATACCTTGTTATGCCATCATTCCATTTATCTGCGAATAATAATGATTTAGCGTCTGATATTTGAATTGGACGTTTCTAGTGTTAGTACAGTTTGTCTTAGATCAACCAAATACTCTCTGATCAAAGATTTTTGAGATGAAAGTCTGTCAAACTCCACTGGCGGCTCGTGCCAACAAAATAGGTGAAGTGCTGTACAGTAAAAGATACATGAACTTCACCTGTTTCGTGGGTACGAGCCGCCAGTGTCAAACTCAGTGTAATATTAAAGTTTGGCCATTCTTCTCTAAACAATATTTCATCACCTTTTAAGATAGAAGTCGTTAAATAATAATCATTCATTTGTAACCGTCGCAGAACCCTACGAGGCTACCCTTACAATCAGGATCTTAACAACTATAATTCAATGACAATTACACAAGTGCAGATAAAAAGATAAAATTTCATGATCGTAAAAGTTTCAATTATCAGTAACACTAATGACATCTACAGATGTAAACCCCAATAATCTTCATAATTAGAAATTCAAATCATAATCTATAATTTAATTGCTGTCCATACTTCCAATTTGTTAAGTCTATAACTATGTTCCAGGGATTCACTAGGTAACTCCCTTAGCCAAACTTCACTTGAAATTTGTCATCAACAGAATAAGTTCTAGTTTTAATGAAGTTAGCAAATACATAATTTTCAATACACAGATAATTAAGATATTAAAAAAATGACAACCACTAACCTTAAAAATTAACAATCAAATTCTGGTCCTAGAACCCCCATTATTATACTACTATGGCAAGTGGCCAAAATAATAAAATTACTTTCATATCGATCAATCAAAAGTATTTTCACTCACTAAATATATTTTTTGGACAAGGAATCCATAAGCATTATTAACTATCCTAACAAGACTGTTATCTCTAATCTACCCCTTCCAAGCGATAGTTCTGTCAAATGAGATTTCATTAACATAAAAAAGTTCAACTTACTCAATTATCAATAGCATCCACCTAATTCTTAATTCAAATTATTGATCATTATCAGTGAACTAGTCAATACATCAATCCATCATGGATCAACTCCATTAAGCATTCCAATTCAGAATCTGAGCATCAAATACAATTATTAATCCTTAATCCCACGTTAATCAACGTTAAACAGAACATTAGTCAAAATTATTCCCATCATAAATCAAATTTATTCAAAACATTAACCTAAAATTAATCCTAACAATAATCAAAAATTACTCCGATAATTAATCAAACTTATTCCAAACATTAATCAAAATTGTTCCAATCATTAAGCCAAAATTGATCTTCACCAGAATCACAAATTATTCCCATAGTTAATCAAAATTTATTCCTAACATTAACCTAAAATTAATCCTAACAGTAATCAAGAATTACCCTAATAATTAATCAAACTGATTCCAAATCTTAATCAACAATTAATCCAATCACTACTCGAAAAATTACTCCCAACATGAATTAACTACTAATCAATTTCCTCAAACCGTTAACTAGTTAATCAGAGCACCAATCATCAACTCTACATTCAAACCAAAATCGTATCAAACTTAAACCATGTAATAAACAATTTCTTAAGCAATAGAGTAGTCAACAAACAGAATACAATATTCAACGATCCTCTGTTTAACCATTCCTTAACTCTCTATAACACTCAACATGAAATTGCCAGTTCTCTCTCCTCTCTCTCTCTCTCTTTCAGTAGATTTTAAACGAACTATGAAAATTGACTTGAAAGAAATTACGTAAAATATCTGAGAATTTTGAATAGGGTTAAATTATTAATGAAATTTTCTTTGAATTGAGCAATTACTCACCAAAACAAGCTATAATCATTAGACGGCTCCAGATCGGACTAGCCATGGCTGGCACTGCACTACGTCTGATCGATTATTAAAAAAATAATTTCAATCAGCCGAGCAAAAGGTATTCAGAGTCGCCGGTCACTGTCAGGATGCGCTCTTCTATCAAAACAATGGATGTAACACAGCACCAACTGACAGTGACTGCGATGGAGAGAAAAAGAGTGAGAGAGGAGGTTGCGCGGCTCTGCGCCTTCCATACACTAACACAATTCAATTACACTTCAATTGTACTCACACTATTACACATTTTTTTCTATTTCTTTCAAAAATGCGAATTAAAAATGAGATTTATTCAGTTTTGGATATATTAAAAAATAAAATTTTCAGTTGGGGGGTTTAAACTGTAAGATAACAATGCAATACACACTGTAACTATAAATGTAAATAATTGATTGTTAGTTATTATTTGTTTGGAATTAGAAGCAAACTGACTTTTAACACATTAGTTAATAACTTAACTTCAGAAATAATGATTTCTGAAGAACAACGAAAATAACGCCTCTGAGCTTTGAAGTGATCCGTAGTTCTGATGTAATAATTATGGAAATACTTTTTTCCTACAGATATCCGTAAAATTGCAGTTTTTGCACTGAAAATCGTGTGTAAAACGGTCCATTCTTGAACTAGTAATAATTAGCGTGTGTAAAGTAAAAATTAGCGAGCCTAAAAATTTTTACGCACTCCAGATCTGCAACCTAACAACACGAAATAGTAAGTGTATCAAATGGATGTTCCGTATTTAGAATTCAAAATTAAGGCGGCAGCCCTGGCTGACGACCAAACGGGAGTCGATCAGCTGGTAGCGGCAAGTTGGAATTGCGACCAAAAGGTAGTACCCCGGTAAGACCGAGCGAGACCGTCCGTCTAAATTTTTTAGGTTATTTTATTGTTTATATCAATACCGTGAGTAAGTTACGGGATAAAAGTTCTTTTTATTCTCAGAGCTTTTATAATAATTATGAGATTAGGGATTTATGTTATGAATACTGTTCAATATTGTTGGTTATAAAACCTGGGCTTGAATAATTGTTTGAATATGGTAAGATGATTGTCATTTGTTGATCTTGAATTTGGTTCATTTCATACAGTAGTTGACTCAATTTAGGCTATCAGAATTCGGTGGCGTAATACATTATTATGATTTTTTAATGTGAAAGTAACTTAATACTTTAATACATACAACTTTGAAGAAGTCTCTGGCACCATAGTTACTGAGATTTTGAAAATACCGTAGGCTAAAATGGAATAAACTCAGATCACATTTACTTGATCTGACTACTTCAACTACCATATATGTAAGTTAATATACAGTATAATGAAAGTGGTTGAATGCATGATATAGAATTCATAGTAAATGCGACATTCTTATTTAATACTATCATTAAATTACAGCTTCCGTTCAATTGAGTCTCATTGTTGGTTGGTTCAGCTTTGAACCTTACACTTAATTCATGAAGTAGGATTCTGTTATTCAATGCAGGTGACAGCCGACGACTAAATAATTTTGCATAAAAGCATGATAAAGTCCTGAGAATCATAAGCAATACGATTGTAACCTTGCATAATTTCAACATAAAAGCAGTTAGCTTCTATGCTTAGCTTCTATCTTATGCTATAGATAGCCTAATCACTCGCGGGTTGCATCAATCAAAAGCCTACCTGCTGGAACTGATTAGATATTTTGTCTCAAGTGATATGAAGCAACAAAATTTTTCCAGAAAGAATAATATACAGTACTTTACATGAAAGTATGTTATTCATAGCACTATTAAGTTATATAGGCTATCATATCAATGAAAATAAAACCATGAGTTCAATTAATTGTGAACTAGAAGATTCTAAATCCCTTCCAGTCACATTAAATAGTGTTTAAAAAGTCTAATTTGCGCTGAATTCTAGTAAATATGATTATTCAAAGTATGAAAGGGCGTTTTACACTTATCAGTTACCTTGAGTATTTCAAGGTCTCAAAAAGTAGTTTATACTGATTTTATAATCTACTGCTCATAACTTACTGGTAAATATAACAGTGAGTATGTATGTATGTCTGGCTCAACAGCCCATGAAGGGCCTAGGCTTACCAGCTGGTTGCCAATTTCAAATTCACTCTACTATACAGCCCGCCCAAGCCAAGAAGACACCCCGGCATGACGGGAAAACGGCCCCAGCCCGTCCAATACCGGCCCAAAAGCCATTAAGTACAGCGAGTACAATAATTTATTATTCTATAGTCACTGTGATACATAGAATAGATGAAATGTTTGAATTATATTACTTCATATTACTCAAATAAAAGTAATTATTTGATAATAGATGACATTGGACATTGTAGGCTTCTTAAATTGAAAGTTCCAACTCAAGATTTCCGCCATCTTGGATTTGTAAAAATTGTGAGATGATGGTACTTCACATGATTCTTGTATTGATTTTAAAGGCAAAATAAATTGAGGAGATTGCGATAAAAAATACTTGAAATTACACTAAAAAACACATTTGAAACTTTTTCCTACTTTCCACACAGGCCCAATGGTAACTGTAGGAAAAATTTAATGTGTAACTTGAGCATAAAGTGTTATTGCTGTACTCAAGAAAAACGTTTCTTGAGTGCTTTCAAAAAACTGCTGTTTACAGAAACAAAAAAACTGTTTCACTTGTGCAGCAATCCTTCACTTTACGCACTAGTTACACAAATAACTATTTCCTACAGATAGCAAAAAAGTGCATTTTTACACACTCAATAGAGTTTCTAAAATGGGCCATTCTCACACGAGTGCCTAAAATACTTTACGCACTAGTGCGTAAAGTAATCTGGACTTTCCAGATTTTCAACCAATCACAGAAGAGGAAGTTTTTGAAAATGTGTTTCCAAAACTGGTGGATTGTGTACATTCAATGTATCAGTCAATTCTGTCAGTATTTTTTATCAGTACATTTATTCAGTGCATCCTATCAGTCTACTCTTTCAATCCATCAGTTCAGTTCATCTTTCCATTGTTTCAGTCCATTCTGTCAGTTCATTGTCGTCAGTCCATTCAATCAGTCAATTTTTCAGTGAATTTCTCAGTCCATGTTATAAGTCCATTCTGTCTCTTCAATTTTACATTCCATTCTGTCAGTCCATTATCAACCAGACCATTCTTTTAAACCATTTTATTAGACCATTTTTTCAGTCCATTTCATCTTTCCATTTTGTCAATCCATTCTGCCAGTTAACTCTACCAGTCCATTTTGTCAGTCTATTTCATCAGTCCATTCTGTCAGTTTATTTTATGAGTCCATTCATCTTGTAACTCCATTTCATCCATCTATTCTGCCAGTCTATTCCATCTTCCATCAGTCCATTTCATCAGTCCATTCTATCAGCTCATTTCATCAGTTCATTCCATCAGTCCATTTCTTCAGTCTATTCTGTCAGTTAACTCTACCAGTCCATTTTGTCAGTCTATTTCATCATACCATTTCTGTCAGTTCATTTTGTGAGACCAATCCATCAGACCATTTCACAAATTAATTTTTTCATTTCATCTCATCAGTCCATTCTGTCAGTCCATTTCATTAGTCTATCCGGTCAGTTAATTTCATCATTCCGTTCTTTCAGTCCATCTCATCAGTCCATTCTGTCAGTCCATTCCATCAATTCATTTTTTCAGTCCATCCCATCAGTTAATTTTTTCAGTCCATTCTGTAAGACCAATCCATCAGTCCATTTCATGATTTTTTTTTCATTTCATCTAATCAGTTCATTCTGTCAGTCCATTTCATCAGTCTATCCTGTCAGTTAATTCCATTATTCCATTGTGTCAGTTTATTTCATCATTCCTTTCTCTCAGCTCATTTCATCAGTCTATTCTGTCAGTGCATTCCATCAGTTTATTTTTACAGTCCATCTTATTAGTTCATTTTTCCAGTTCATCTCATCAGTCCATTCTTTCAGTCCATTTGTACATAGTGTATTATAATCAGTTGAGTGAGATCATAGAGTATAATTACCCTTCTTGGTGATCCTACAACCCCCAATTTATATGTATAGGTCTCTAAATCAACATCCTTCTAATTTTTTTCACATTTGATGGTAACTGTAGGAAAAATGTAATGTGTAACTCGAGCTTAAAGTGTACTTGCTGCACTCGAGAAACTTTTTTCACTCGCCTTTGGCTCGTGAAAAAAACTGTTTCACTCGATGCAGCAATCTACCACTTTAGGCACTAGTTACACAAATAACTATTTGGTGAATGAGTTAAGGTTCCAAAGTTAGAAATTGTGATATGTGATCCTCCATGCATATCCTGCGATAGTTGTAAATAATATTGTAGATTGACCTACTATTAATTCCTATGAATCGAGTCACGTTTTTCAATTTTTTAACTTCAATACTTTTTAAACTCATTTTTTTATTATTCAGATTACATTTACAGTTGATAAAGAGTATCATTGTACAGTGTGGAAAAAATAAATCTAAAATTTTATAGCAGCAAGACTTCATTTCTATCACGAGCTCAGGAATCACATACTTCCGGCTAATTCTATGACAAGAGGAGAAATCAACAATTCAAGGAACATGAAATGTAATTCACTTTAAAAATATATAGCCTATTGGTTTGACAAATGCGAAAAATCTTATCTTGAATATTCTCATCTATTTCTTGAAAAATATCACAGTCTATATATACATTTCTTAGATCAGACTGAACAGCATATAGTACAATTATTTCTGTTCGCAAAATCTGTATCCAAGCTCTTCTACTAAGAAAACTTCCAACGATAATAAATCTTGAACATGAATATTTATTCTGAATTCATTCTGGAAAGCAGTAGCAACTGAAGGTTGTAGAACTTGATATAGTTTGCACTAGCTGAGATGGCACGCTATTACAATGCTGAGTGTATTGTGTTGGCGTGTCTTCTCAGCTTGCGCGAACTATTCCAGCTCAGAAAAGAGAAGTACATATGATATGATTAAATGGAAGAGGGGTGCAGAGGTGAAAGATTAAAAAACATTGGTTATGAGAGGGGACGTGCTGTGGGGTCGGAAGTATGTATGTGAGATAGGAGAAGTGAGACGAGGCTTTCCGAATGAAAATCGCTGTCGGGCATTGGCTACTTGTTTTATTCCTTAGTCCGGCCGGATAAAAAACTGCCTCACTTGAAGTCCTCAGAGTTGAACGTGGACTCAAACGAGGGTCGGAACAATTACGTTTTATATACGGAAGCTCATTAATCCCCGCTAACAAATTAGCCGGAGATACTGCAATGAAAGACGGTAGCTCTCAATCTTTTTACCGGACTGTAGGAGATGGAGATGAATAAATAGAGAGAGAAAGAGATTGGGAGCGTAGGAGGTATTCTTGAGACTCGAATTTGTGTTACAGGGGAGGGGGAGACAGTGATGAAGTAGAGAGACCAAAGTTGTTGGATAAATATATTCATGAACTAGCTTATTCACGCTGTGGGGATGAGTTTAGATTCGACTGTTAGCATCTGCTTTTATTAGAAGGAATAAATAAAAGTCTTTGACTCCGATGAATCGAATGTGTGTGTGCATGTGTGTGTTTGAGTGAATGAGTTTCGTTTTAAGAGATGCGGAGGTGTCCTTCCCAACTCGTTATTCCGATAGATGGAAATCGTACATAGTTACCGTTTAGTTGTTGCATCCACTCTCAAATAACAAAATCTTCTTCTCTTCACAATGTTCTTTGCGTCTCTCTCCATCCCCCTTTACCAACTACTCTTTCCTTTTCTACCTCACGCACTCATTAACTCTATTTCTGTCCAATTCTATCCCTCTCTCATGCCTCATTCGCGTTTTTTTCTCTCTCTCAATTCCTCTCTTCTCTTTTGATCACTTTGTCTCTCATAGAATACCATTTTTCGTTTCTCTCATTGATACCCCCCAGAAATATTAATCAAGTGAAATCTCTCCCGGTTAGAATCGGGGACAGTCATTTTGTTTATACTATCGATATTTATTCAACTAATTCGACAATTTATAAACATTGGCTACTGTTGTATACGAAATGAGGTAGCACACAGTTTCTTCTCCAAATGAATTTCGTTAGAAACAATATTTGGAAGTTTGTCAGTGTATAGTGATAGATGGCTTAACGTCTGTAGAGAGCTATTCAATTACTGTACAGCTTATCTAACAATTTTATCGTTGAATAAACTAGATAGATGGAGAAATATTAATTCTGTTATTACTCGCACTGTAAAGAATTATTAAACATCATATTTATGGCTGACGCCAAAAAGTTGGGCGGTTTAGTCTGTCTCTTCTACTAGATGTAGCGTACTAACAGCTGATATAAAAGATCTATTGTCTCTTTCAATTCCAAAAACATCATCTAGGCATAGCTAAATGACAACTATAATATGGAAAAATCAGTTGTTGGAGTGCACGAAGCGCAGACTAAACCGCCTTACTTTTAGGCGTCAGCAATACAAGAATCAAATTCTTACAATAATACTTCTCCATTTCAAGATTCAAGATTTCCTGTAGAATTTTTTTTTACCTTTCACTTTAGTTTATTGCATTCTGTTCATTTGACCTACTATAAGATCTATGAAGATCTTCTATAGTCACTTTAATTTGACCTATTTCAAATTCCGACGAGCAAGTTTTTTTTAGTATTTATTTGTCCACCAATTTTCAAAGCTCATTCATCATCCAATATCAAATTTTATTATATTAACTAACTTCATATCATTTAAGTTTATAAATTCATCAAACTGATCGTGAGCTAATTTGGTTATATTAAAATTTGAATAATAAAAATTTAGAGCTTTCATTGGAAAACTACTGAAATAACAAAAAGAATTATTATCGAGATTATCAAAATACATAAAACCGTTAAGTACCTACTTCACATGTTTTACAACCTTCTCAGAGTTTATTGAACTGAAAAATATTTTATTCTAAATGATAACTGCGTGATCTTTGATTGAATCTATCAACAAATCACGAAATTAGCGCAAGAGTCTCGCGCATTAGCCTCTCACTGTTCGTGACTCGCTCGAGACTTCTCACGTTTCCAGTAGCTCACTACTGGAAACCAGCTTCTAGTAGGCTACTGATACTAGGTGAAACAAAAGACTAGCTATCGAATATCTCTACATCATAAGCACAGAACAATGGTGATGAGGCAAGCTGCAAGCTGCAAGAAATCGAGTGATCGCCGTTTGTTTTTCAGTTTGTGAGCTAGACTATTGTTATATTGAAGTAACACCAACTCACCAATGATGAGTTCACGTTGTGGGTGACTTTCCCACGTTGCTGCTCTGCTTTGCTCTGTTCAGAGAGAATGGAACTAAATTCTTATTCTATCCTCTCTGGCTCTCCACTTCTCTGTTCTAGCTGAGGCATCATGATCATCATCACTCATCTGTGTCTGGACAGTCGGAAGTTTATATTATGAATTATATACCAAGAGCTACGTCACCCCAAAGGACCTTTAAAGTGTTTTCCCTTTATTTTTCCTAACTTTTTCTCTCTTCTTTCCTTCTTTTCCTCATTTCATCCTTTTACTTCTTAATACCCTTATTTATTTCTCTTCTTTGAAACCTTTCCAATCATTGGTATTATCCAATCCTATTTTCTTATCTCTTTCAGTTCAACCTTTGGTCCACTTCATAATTCCAATGACTTTGCCTTCGTCTTTTTTCTCTATTATTATTATTACATTACTTATTTCTTTAAGCTTTAATATGCTTTAATTAAGCTTTAAAAGTCTTCAACTTTTAATATTGTCATAAATTTTCTCAAAAATTAAGACATCGTTAGTATAGGAGTCTCTCCCCAAAATGGTCATAATTATAATTACATGGTGATGAAGCAAACACTCCTCAAATCATATGGACATGATTTATACAAACTTCGCAGTTCATGTAGATGAATCACAATCACATTATAATCGCATATAATCTTACTCATCTTGATATAGCTGGCCCCAAAAAGTTAGGCGGTTTCGTCTGTCTCTTGTACGTGATGTAACCTACTAACAGGTGATGTAAAGCATCTATTGTCTCTTTAGATTTCAAAAAACATCAGCTGGGTATACCTAAATGACAATCCAATCAGTTGACAATGACATCAGTTGGAGCACAACAGGAGCAGTCGAAACCGCCCAACATTAGGGCGTCCTTTATAACTGGAGTTTGTATAATTGGAAACACTACTTTGGTTCAAAGACATTGATTTAAAATTGATTTTCTTCTATTTTAAACTATTATAAACTAAAATTGAATACATTTTCTATGCTGCATGGATGACGGTAGAAATATAGTTATCCATTCTTTGTTTATCCATTCAGTCCATTCTTTGTTTTATTTAGTCATATTCAACTATTTGTTTTATTTAGTCATTTACAACTTGCAGACTCCTTGAAACAATCATTGAATAATTCATGAGCATGATTTTTATAAAATTAAGCTAACATTAATTGAATTATTCATGAATATTATTTCAGCTAAGTTTCAGAAAAGCAATAGAGTAATACTAATTTTACAAAAAATACAGCGTGAGAAATAAGAAAATTCAAGGAGTTTCCTTGTAAAAATCATGTAATAGCAATTCGATTGTCATTAAACACCACTGATAATGCCCATGCTAAACAGAACAGCTGACAGAGGCTCCTGCGCGTATGTGTGCGTGCGTGAATGTCGCCCACAGCGAAGTTTGAATGATTTGGCTGGCCAGCCACCGGCCACAGGGCACTCTGTCCATCAACATTATCATCACGTGCTATTTGCTAGCAAAATACCCGGGCTCTCAGTCTGCCAATGCTATTGATTGTACACTCCACGTACATTATTGTGCTAATTAATCACCATTATGATATAGGTAGAGGCATACTAGATGGAATCCAGAATATTTTGACAGTAAATTGAGAATATGATAAAAAAGATACATACGTTTAGTAAATAGAAGTTTATTAGTACATTACGCCACAAGCCTTGGAAGTGAACGTTTACGGTATGAGGATAGTTTCCCGGGCGAGGCTTGCCGAGCCTGGGAATAATTCCGAATACCGTAAACAAACTTCCTAAGCGAGTTTGCGTATATTTCTTTTCGCCTCACTTCAGATAAGCATTATCAATCAAATTTCATTTAATCAATACTTCAATCTGAATGAGGTTATAGCGATTGCTGATTCAAACTGATAACTGAATAGGTTAAAAAGGTGCACTGTCACCCGATCTAGCGGACGGCTTGATAACTACTACGTTAATCCTGTCAGCTGCTGTTGTCCACGCGCGGAAATAAAGTCCTCGCATGGAAAGGAAGTCTTACCGCTCGAGGACAACAGCTGACTGTTTGCGTATGTAAATGACGACTTTCAAGTCTACATAGGGACCGGTAAGCAGCTTCTTTCTGTGAAGTGTGGCGAAAAGATAGAAGTTCCAATAAAAATTTGTTAATTGGATAATTTGGTTCGATAATTTTTCATTTTTTGTACTTTACTATTAAGAATGGAATTGAATTGATATAAATCCAAATCCATTCCACTAAAGATTCATATTCTTTTTCTTTCCATTTCTAATTATAAGTAGTATCAATAATGACGTTAATTCTTTACAAAATACAGTTTTATAGTGTTAAAGTTTTTGTTCTATATTATTTTCCATTGTATTTTCATAATCTTTTATTACGAATTGTATTACATTGTACTTTTTTGTTCTGTAAAGAAATAAACTTTATTTTCATCTTATTTTAATTGATGAAAATCCTCATTTCTTCAACATATTCAATTATCATATTGAAAACCAAATCAATTATTGCTTCAAAGTTTTGTAACCAAAGGAAAGCTTCAACTAGAGTTAAGGCCCAAGTTTGATTCATAATTTTGTAGAATCTCTAATGAAATTTCAGCACAATAGTTTTTAATGAATCTCCGCACAAAGTTCTATTGCGTTACGTTTATTAAAATCAAACAAAGAGTGAGTGAGTGAGGAGTTGAGGGAGGGATTAGTTTGAGAAGTTTCATAATCCATGCGAACGGATATGGCTGGCTGACGGTTTGACAGACGCTGCTCTACTCTGGGTAGTCGTCGAACAAGTCAACAGCAGAGGATCTGCCCAAGAACTTTTAGAGGCGAATATTTAAACCTGTTTAAAATTACAAACGGGCAAAGATGCGGTGGATAAGGGTTGGATGAAGTTTGCTGAAGCCGTGGAGCCGCACGTAATAAACAAGTCTCTGGTTTGCCATCACTTTTAAGCTCTGTCAAGACCTAAAGGGCCAACTTCTTCCCCAACTTTTAATTATCTTCGTAGAAATATTGAGTTTCGTTCGCCCTCTAAAGCTTTCAATATTGGATTTCATTAACACGTGTTTTAAAGTTGCCACGTTAATTACTTGGATTCCGTTGTGGAGTTGAAAAGCTGTACGTTACTGCTGTAGGTACTTTTAAAGCGCTCAGTGCCCAGTCAGCTTTTAATGAAACCTTTTAATTACGCTTTTTGATCTGGCCAGTTGCTTTGCTTTCCTCTCTAAACCACCTCCCTTTGGCAAACGCCAAGACCGGATAAACTCTTCATAACATTTCAGGACTACTCCAGTAAGATAACTTCATATCCAGGTTACTAACAGTCCCCTCAAGTTTAAAATTTCATAAAATTCCCAAGACTTCATAATCCTATATAACTACTGTAGGTGGAAACCATAGCCTCAACTTAATTGACTCATATATTTAATTTCTAACTTATGGTAAATTTATGAATCTCGTAAAGCAAGACTTAGGACTTGAGGAGGCTATAACTCCATGAAGGCTCATGTATTATTAAAGAGGAGAATCATCAATAAAATTCACTAATATTATCGGTATCTCAATTCATTGGCACTAAAGTCTTGCATCACTACTCTTTTTTAAACAGGCTTCCGAATCTAAACTTGATGCTACTTTAGAGAAAATACAGTATAATTACAGTACTTATTTCATTGCCTGAATGAATCATGTAAACTTCATATAAAAAAGGAGATCTGCATAATTCATGAACCTTACAGGTCTTATTTGAAGAGATTTTCTTATAACTGAGAGTATCACAGTCTACTAGTGAATATTGAAGTATCAGAAATATAATGGAATGGCAGTATTGCTGCGGCATCTGTGGTAAATAAAAAATCACTTAATAATAATTGAGTAGACTATTTCAGATTTCCTATGAATAATACCTAATTATTGTCATTTTTCCAAAAAAGCTGCTCCACCGTAAACAACGTCTTGGTGAGAAAGTGTTTATCAAAGTATTATCTAGTCACTAAATAACTAGATATCAATAATTGCCAGGATAATGAATCACATTTTTTCTGGTAAATTCAATTCAGACTATAAACAACTCTAAATGAATTCTTGAGAAAGTTTGTTACAAATCTAGAATACATAATTAAATTTTCTATAATTAGTTTTCCTGAGGAGTTATTATTAATAATGACTAAGGAGTTATATTATTAAGCACGTCACAAGATAAATTATGGTACGTGCCACCTCTAATCTATGTCAGCCAATGAATTGAGTTTTTTATTGATGTAGGCTAAGTTATTTCTTCCCAATAACTCAAGTGAAAGTTGAGTTACTAGTTGTTGGATTGATTATGTGTTTGAGACCTAATCAAAGTTCTTAGATAAAATCGGGTGATAATTAATTTTCACCAAACGATACGCTGAGTGATTCGTCCGCCCATTTCTGATACCGAATAATGTCGATTTTCAGTTTTAAAATGTTGTCTGACTGTTCCAATTGTGCTTATAGCCTAATTATTTACTGAACTGAATTTTTTCATACATCGAAATGAAATTCTACACACTCAAATAAAAACCAGTTGTATATATAATATTTTTCGAAAGAGAGACTGATAGCAATATAAAAACTACTTTCAACCCAATTCAACCGGATTCGTCTTCTATACTGGACTTTTCAAATATGTAGAATTTTTTTAAATTTACAATATTTCAAAAACAACTTATGGCCTATCTAAGGTGACCAGACGTCCCGTTTTCGCCGGGACGGTCCTGTTTTCTGGAGACTTGTCCCGTTGTCCCCACCGAACCTCTCGGGACGCTCATTTGTCCCGTTTTAGCATTTTAGAGTTTTTTCGCTTTTTCAAGTTTTATATTTTGAAGACTCAGTTATGATTTCTACCTTTAACTCCGAAGTTTCCGTATTTTTGAACTATAAATGACAACAAATCGTATTGAAACAAGATGGAACAAAGAGTGGAATGGTGGAATGGAGTAGTAGTTGACAAAATGCTTTATTACTGAGATAATAATGGTAGAGGATTTTACATTATTCTTCAAATTTTCATTATTATAATTTTGTGGCAAGTTATCACATAACGAAGTTTGTTGGTCTGTTTTGGAAAAATTCTGTATAATGAGCAAAACAACACCCCTCCCTCCCCCCCAAGCCGGTTTTGTGGCCGTCTCGTTTTCAGCACCTCAAAATCTGGTCACCTTACCTATAGCCATAATTCTGTTTTGTTCTCTATCAATGGTTCCTTCACGTACCTCCTACCATTATAATCTTTCCTCCCAACCAATATTTTGTTATTTCCAACATTTGGTTCCATTTTCTGATTTATTTTATATGAACATGTTCTTATGTACAAATTATAAAATCTTATTAATTCTCAAAAACTTCTAGGTCCAACTTGAAATAACTACAAATTCAATTCTCTTAAAATTTTCATTGCCGGTATTATATTTATCACTTTGGACTTTGGAGAGAAATAATTATGACTGTTTTTATTGTTCGATTTATCAATCTTGAATCTTATGCAATGAAAATATGCAATAAGATTAATCTAATGCAATAAACGAATGATCAATATCTTCCAGATAATTGATTAACTGGAATGCAATATGATTAGAGTTGATTTATTCTTTGATTTCTGGATTTGATTATTCTATGGTTCCTTATCAAGATACATGATCTTAAACCACCAGCACTCACCATTTATAAGAAAAATCTAATTTCAGTTCTCACTTTGGAATAGCAGTTTCGACAACAAATAAGCATCATAAATTAAGACTGGAAAGTGAACGGTCACACAATAATCATTGAATTTCGAATATATCATTTCATATTTATTGCGTTTGAATATTCATATTCTTCCTTAGATTAATCAATATGCAAATAAATATATGACCGAGTCCTTTTAACGAGTCGCTTTCTTCCAGTCTTTTATTTTTCATCTCTCTTTCGATGGAGAGCAATGATTCGTCGATTTTATAATCGCTTTCACTCTATAATAAATAGAGAATTTTCACATATAGTTACATTTTTAGAATTACATTACTCCTGGAAAGTGTATATGTCACTGGCGGCTCGTGCCCACGAAACAGGTGAAGTGCTGTACAGTAAAAGATACGAACACTTCATCTGTTTTGTGGGTACGAGCCGCCAGAGGTATATGTTCGATTGTCTCTTTGCATTTAACAAAAATATACGAAATATGGAAAGAGATACTACTGAATTTGATTTGAGAATCATTTATTGAATACAGTAAAGTTTAGCTATATCTATTTTTATTGCTTTAATACAACACTTTGAGATGAGCGAATTTCAGTGAGATTTCGGTCGCATCTATCTATGTTGATAGTAGGCCCTACTTCAAATATGACATCTTAATATGAAGGAAATTCTTTAAAAAATAGAAAAAACATAGGATATATTAATGTAAATATACATTCAATTAGTAGAATTAGTGCTGATATCAAACATACAAAAGTAAAATACTGTAATTGTTTTTTAACATTTTTTGGAAATAATGAATTCTTCATTTTGAAGAATAGCTATTTCACTTAATAGGTCCAATATAATTTTTTGCTAGCATGCCAAATTATATACTCAAAAAGCTGATCACTGTATTACTGTATTTTCACTTCATACTCACAAATCGAATCGTATTCTAGAGTAAACGAATTATTAACAAATCACTGATAGAGATTCTTATTTTGCCATGATACAATCACTGTAACTGATTTGTCTATTCAATGTGAGATCGCAATTTTTCCTTCATTCTGAAGTATCGGGATAAACAGAACTCAGGCGTGACTGAATATTCATTTCTTCCCTCTCCTGAAGATGAGTCCCGTTTAAAAATTACTACAACAGTTATGTACTTTGAAATAGCCCGTATAGTCGATCATTCATACTTCCATTTAGGACTATGAGAGTAATATTCTATCTACAACTAAAATAATCAATCTCTGTACCGTAATAACAGAATAGAAGCAGTCAGTCTATCAGCCACATTTGGTTTGTACATTATTTCCGCTAATAATAGATCGTCTGTTGAATTCGTTCATTGACTGTCTGTTCGTTTTAACAAACGAAAACCGAAACGAAAACTAGCTGACTCAGGTTGCTAAACGTGTGGTCATCAATATAGTGTTCTTTTATAGCTATATTTCAGCTGCAAAAGTTCGGCATGTTTACAAGACAGACAACTACAAATTGCCCTATACTTTGCAGAACGCTTCACAATAACATTCGAATGTGATTGTCCTGTAAAATGCTCTAGCGACTTTATAATTGCGGTCATCAGGCTTCTTCTTTAGTACGGTAACACTAGTCTATTTTCCAGTTGGCATCAAAGTTACGATTCACTCATTAACTCAGTTACATTAAACTGTGAATTGTTAAATTCGACAGTCAGCCTTTAAGATGCTTAAAGGCTAAGGCTAAGAAGAATTTTTGGGAATGTTGATGTTTGCAACTTGGGATGAGAAAATGTCAAGGCTAAAGGTGAGGCTTGGGGTTTTTACTATACTATGATATACAGTCCAAATCATATGATTCGATATATGATATAGATGTGTAACCATGTAAATACTTTGAAGCATCCGCAGCCTCACTTAAGGCTAACCTTATTTGACATGTTCTTACCCTGTTACCCTTACAATATATAACGGATGGAGTCAATCTCAGCTCTGTGTCCATTCTGGTTATACAATACTCAAGAAAATAATTGTCATTTAATAGAACAATGTATGCACTGTGTTATAATGTTTGTACATTGTAGACAAATTGAATTATCAACTATGATTTATTGCAATGGAAAATGACGAATAAATCTATAGAGCTGCCAAAAAGGAGGTTTTACTCCAGCCTGTTTTCTACCACATAATTTAATTTATTCTTTCCATAGCCTTTTTATATCTGTATTATTCTAATATCACTTTTACTGCGATGACCTACAGTAATGTGTAGAAGATCATAGTTTTTTTTTAGTAGACTTTAGTAGTAATTTTAGTAGACTACATTTCACTGTAGTCTACTTGAGTGCAGGCACTTGTTTTAAAGTTCATAATATTGTAGAGTTTGAACGTTATAGTGAAAATTTAACAGCAGCACATAATCGAAAGCTCAAAATGAGAGAGATTAGTGTAAATGGAAATGGGTTTTGGCGTTTTGCATCCATACTGCACAGATGCAGTAGTTGATTAGGACCGGCACACATGCATAATAATGAGCTGAAATGACGAATTTAGGCGCTAATGAAACAAGTCACACACACCCACCATTCAGTATTGGGGGGTTGCAGGGGGTGAAGGGGGCAGGGGCTGGAAGGGTCGCGTGGGCGCAAGGGGCCGCAGCTGCGCCCAGACCGAGACACGAGTTGGCCTTGGACCTTTGAACAGCCTGGAGGTGGGTTCCCCCGTCTGTGACACGCCAAAATACTGCTATAAGCAAAGTCTGCATTCAAGTCTTCATCGTCACATGAAGGCTATTGTTGTTTTAGTTTTCTATAAGAGCTCTATGTTTAATTATAGAACTCTGTTTATGAAATGTGAAATATTCACATTTATGAAGTACCTATGTGAAGTATGAAGTATGATTTTTGTATTGTTCAACATCAATTTTGGAGCCATAATAGTCAGTAAATTTAATATAATATACTGTAACTATTGCTTTTTGTACTGCTTTATAAGATAATAAATCATACGGGTAGAAGGAAATGTAGGCCTAGCACCGATAAATTAAGCATAAGACACATTACAATCAAAGACGAGATTCACTCTTCGAAGAGATTTGGCAATTTGTTCAAAGTTAACTTGGACTTCATCATTCTATAAAATTACTTCCACGCGCTTGATTTACATCACTGCACACAATATACTGGAGAGCACTGCCCCTTCAGTGTAATTGAATTCTTTGCAATTTCCTGTGGAATGTAATTCCAATAAATTCCTGGTTTTCTCATACCCATAACATTAATCCATGAAATCATTACTCAGAATGTGGGAGAGAGATGAATGATCTAATTAAACGTGAATAGAATAGTGCATGAGAGAAAGATTACTCAGGGCGCAATTTGATAATGAAAGGAGAAAATCCAAGTGATTGGAAAATAGAGGTGAGCTGAAAATAAAGAAGAGAAACGTAGCTATTCGCCAGCTAGGATTGTTGGCTAATAGAATTTAATTGTGAATCTTGAAGCAGAAAAGCGGCTAACAAATTAGAAGGCTAATTAGAAACGATCGAAAGTACTTGACGCTGTAATTGAGATCGATAATCTTTCTTCGATCTATTGTAAGCTTGCAAGTATCCAATTAGTTTTTTTTATTTTTCCTTATAAAATAAAAGAACTTTTTCACACTAGGAATAGGAATAATTACAGTATTCTAATCAGAGAATGTTATTTACCTCAAATACCACGTATGACACGTATGCAGCAAAGCTACAATAGATGCTGTAAAATAGTGTATTTACATAATTACATATATTACTATTCAATAACTTCAATAATTGGAATCTCAAGGACTCTAGATAGAGAAAAACAACTCTAAAATGGTATATTACATAATGAGTGTGAAAAAGGCGTTTTTACATACAAATAACCTATGTTTACAGACGAGCCGTTTAGGCGAGTTTGAAAATAGTTACGAGTATGTAAACCTTTCCACACGAATTATGTACATTTTTTTCGTCATACTAGTATGAAAAGGATTAATTAAAACCTCAAACAACTGAAAACATTAACTGAAGCCAACACAACACTAGCACAAACGAGTTTTTGCTAAACTCTTCAAAAAAGAGATTTTGCTATACTCGTATGTAATACACAACTTTCCAAGCTAGATTTGCGTTTGGCAAATTGCTGTTTACAGAGAATCAATGATCAGCTGTTCTGAATGCGGGAATAATCATTCTGATGATTATTACAGCACTATTCATCACGATGATAATTACAGCACTGAAAATCTAGTCCAGCTGTTTTTTCCGAATTCCAACGTATTTTAACAAGTCAAACGAGCCGCAATGACAGTTTTCTGTGTGCTTTTGTGCTAGCCCTTGTGTTGAGGTTATGTTGGCTTCAGTTAATGTTTTCAGTTGTTTGAGGTTTTAATTAATCCTTTTCATACTAGTATGACGAAAAAAAATGTACATAATTCGTGTGGAAAAGTTTACAAACTCATAATTAATTTCCAAACTCGCCTAATAGAGAGAGAACATAATTATTTGTATGTAAAAAAGACTTTTCCACACTCATTATGTAATATACTATTATAATGTGGAATCAACAATGCAGTGTGGTGTGTCTGGTTGTTCAGTGAAACGGTTACTAGGTGATTGTGATGTTAAGTCACAAACACTATGGACTGATTTCGGATGGGTGACCAGATTGTGACCAAGGCAAGTGGAACCTACCCTTATGGGTAGCTCCCCACAATAAAAGCCATAAGCATATTTTTTTTTTTAACAATGCAATTTCACAAATTTATAAAATATTTTGAAAAATGTGATTAGACACACAAGAGTTATTGTTTACACCTGACTTCTGTTTTCTCTTTTTTTTAATAGTAGGCTCTAAGCCCCGAAACCACGATTTTTGGACGTCTGGTTTTTTGCCGTTCTTATAAATTTGACCTGATTTAACATTAAAAATGCTCATTCAATCTAGTAATTATTATGTGTTATGGTGTTTGAACGTTGAAAAATATAGTGATGGAATGAGGCCGTAATTCATTTCGTAAGAAAAAACTGTAAATACTGGGTGAGTTGAAATATTTAAGAATCTACCTATTTTTGTTTGATAAATGAAATGTTAGATCTTCAACAAAACACTAGAAACGAAAAATATCACATATACAGTCATCCCCTGGACAAGACACCAATATTCGAGTATGTGGAATGTCTCATGACTACACTACAGTACTACATTGAAGATTTACTATATTATATTACAGCAATTCTTTATTATTTCTCAATTGTATCCAGACACCCCGCTGCTTGTAAGTTACTACAGATGAATGAACTAAAATTATTTTCAAATAACAAAAATTAACGAGGTAAACATAATTATTGAGGTACCAAAGGTTCAGAAGGTCATTCACGAAAAAAAGCTTAAATGTTTCTTCCGTAAAACCTTTTCTTCACTGAGTTATTTACAGTCTATTGATAATAAACTCTAAAAATATGTTGCCGCATATGTAATACGGTAGTCCCAATAAATTTTCTAGTTACTTCCAAAAAATCTTTCACAGCTTTTTTTATTTACGTGTGGGAGTTTTAGCAACAAGCCGTCTACATGTAAAGGCTAGGTTTCTGCTTTCCGGTTATAGTACCCGCTAAGTTACGACTTACGATGACTGCGGACAAGATAAAAGTACCCTCTATCTCCCACAAATCTGTCCAGCCTTTCTCTTATTTACGTCCTCCTTGTCTGCAATATTTAATCGAGGATGGAACTTAAATCTTTATTGAAAGATATTGAAGTTATTGTTGTGTTCAGAAGAGTTTAAGTCTGTGAAGCAATCAGCAGAGTATGAGTTTCTCATTTTGAAAGTGAATACAATGATATCAATTTGAAATTCACTTTTTTATCAGAAATGTTGTGGAACTAATCCATAATAATTCAGGTAAGTGATAACAAATGTTTTCAGATCCACAAATTATTTTGTGAATTATTATTAGTAAATTATTTTGTGGATCTGACAACATTTGTTTCCACTTACCTGGATAACAATTTACAATTACGATGTAAAAATATTGATGTACAATTAATTCTACAACTATTAATATTGATCACAATCATTCAAGAAACGAAACAACTATCTTCCTTATTCTCCATTTATGTGCACCAAACATTACTACTAAGTAAAGTAGTAGACCCTACCGTATTCACAATCAATTGAGACGAAATAATCAAACTTTTTGCATGTGTGGGCGTGTAGAAGTAGATTTTCCTTCATGCAACACGGTTCGATTGCGGCCGATCTTCGGACCGTTTGGCACAGAGGTAAACCTACTTCTGCAAAAAGTTTGTTTATTTTTCATCTCAAGTGATCGTGAATAGGGTAAGCTATAGGCTAGTAGTAGTCACAATAGTATATTACACCACTAGTTTTGAAAACGTCGTTTTGCGACGTCAAGAATACGGAGCTTTACAGCCGAAGCGATCAGCTGAGGCTGGAAAGGTGAGTATTCGCGACGTCGTGAACGTTTTCGAAACGTGTTGTGTATTTGTGTTTTTGGTACACTTTATAAAAAGGCTTATTAGAATAAGATGAAAACGATTTATAAATACGACATACGAATTCAACTTTCTGAATTCCATGATGGTAATTTCCGTTTTATTTATTTTAAAATAAATTCAGGATTCTAATTTCAACAAAGGTTATCAGTCGCTAAAATCAATTCCCAATCAAAACAAAAGGTTAGGTGTGAAATTATTTTTTTTTTATGTCAATGGCGCAACAGCCCTATGAAGGGCCTAGGCCTACCAGCTGGTTGCCAGTTTCATATTCACTCCACTACACAGCCCGCCCAAGCAAAGAAGACACCCCGGCAAGACGGGAAAACGACCCCAGCCCGGCCAATACCGGCCCAAAAGCCATGAATTCTCAAACAGAACCCACAGCCCCCGAACCAACACCGACCGAGTCGGAGACACCCCCCACCCCGCCAGAATACTCTCCCAGCCCGCACAGGCCATACAGCAGGCGAATAATCATCAACCAGGAAAGAGGTAACGTGTGGTTAGCACGTCGATCCTCTCAACCATAAGCCAGTCTTCACAACCAAGTGAAGATGCAGAACACCTCTTAATAACATGCAGTTAACCAGTTAGAGTGTAATGCAACAATTTATATTCCTCCAGGAACGGGAAACAACTGACTGTCTTTACTAACGACAGCCAATCTCCCAAAGGAGGACGGTGTGAAATTATATGGAACAAAGATTTTTGTTTGAAGAAAATTATATGCTAAATCGTCTGGGCAATCAGTTGGAAAATATTTGAAATAGTCGACTTACCTATTCAGTCGACCAATTTGCACGGAATGCGCTGCTTAGTCAACGGAAAATTTTGTTGACAGCTGATTTTTCCTATCTTGTACGGCTATAAGGCCCAAATATCGGCCGTTTATTCCGCACTAGTGCGGAAAATTAAGGCTTTTAAAGCCTGTCAAGTAGATCGAAACTGGCTACTTTCTATCAAGTGTACCAAAAACAACTTTTCATTGTAACTGCAAGTCTTCTCATCTTGCGCGAACTATAGAATATAGAATGTTTAGCCTGAGTTGCACGAAGGTTATATATACCTTTGTCATTCATTCTGACTTCATCCTTATGCTACGCAATTTTCCCATCCAGTTCTCGTTTGATTTCTTTAACACGTGGTATTAGAGATGTCCTACCATCTTTATTTCTAGGCAACGTGATTCATTTTATTTTAATTACCGTATGCTTTCAATGGTGGAAGACCCAAAGGGTTGTACCAATTCGCCATATAACCTTATTTTTCACAAATGAAACCATGAAGGCAACGTGATAATGTACGGAGACCATCCAATGCTTTCTCCACGTGCATAACTTTCCACTGTAACTTTGTAACGGCGTGTCTTCTCTTCTTGCGCTAGCTATAACAGCCTGATTCTTGTCTGACTAACAGCAAATGTTGCCCATACTTAGCAGCCAACCCACATCGACTCAGGCCCACTTTGTGTTTGCAGAAGACGTTCTTTCTTGCCGAAGCCAGCCTGGAAGTTGGCAAACATCACAACGAAATTAATTAACTCGTCTGCATTTCTGTTTCTTCTTGTCCTAATTGAACCGTTTTATTTGCAAAACGAACGATTGCAAAAGTCGGGTCGGCGGAACCATCTTTTGCCGTTGCGGATGGATCTTGGAGCGATTGGCCTGAGGCTCCCATCCCCACCCATCACAAGTCACAGTCTTTTCCTTGGCTTCACTTGCAGATTAAATATGTAACGCGATACTTTCTGCATTCACGCCCTCTCAACCCTAGCCGCAGATCGCGGAAAGGAATTGCTCATCTTTCTGCTCAGTCTTCAAATCTACAAGGAAAAACGAGCCGTGAAAATTCCAGATCATGAGTGAGAGAGATAAAGATCATTTTAAGCCCTTTTGAGTAACTTACTCATTTCACTGAGCTAGGCTCATACTTTCTTTTAAACAGAACTATAATATTGGTCCTCGACTATGGGTGACTATAGTTTTAAAACGGCTAAATATTTCTCAAACAAAATCAATTTGAAGGTGGGTGACTGTGGGGATTGTACTAGAATTGAAAGTTGAAATTAAATTTTTTATAAGGTGAGAATAGAAAAAAGATGAGAAAAATAGAATTCCACAGTTTAATATAATTAATGCCCGTGAACCCCCCCCCCCATTGATGGAAGGGAGAGGGGTGAAAATCGGGCCCGGGCCCGGCCCACAGTGCATTACATGCAAGCCGCGGGCCTGAGTTGAATAGAACTCTCAATTTTAATACAATCCCAACTGTCACCTACCTTGAAATAAATTTTGAAAAATAAATATTAAACCAAACTATTTAAATATTTCCCCAATTTGTAGCGTCCCACGGAGTATATATGAACTACTCAAAAATCTCCCACGAAATTACCCTCTTATCAGCCAACTCCAAGACCTATGGAATCTGCCTGTTGTTTTTCAACATTATTGGTATATATTTTAATGAAAATTATTGTTCTGACACATCTATTCACAAACGTTATAACTTCAAAACAATTTAAAACACATGTTTTCCAGTGAGTGATCATAACTCTCACCCAATTCCAGTCATAACTGCTTCGAAGCAGTGGGATAAATTGATTTGCGCTATTTTTAGCGATGGATTTTCTCGTCGAAAGTATATACAGCGGTGTCTGTTTCGCTCTCATTTGAATAAAAGATGAGCAAAGTGAGATATGAGACAAGATTATGATGGAAGAGGAGGTTTCAAGAGAGAGATGGAGTTTTATGGAAGGCGTATGAGGGTGAGAGAGATGAAAGATGATACAAAGAGGGCCGTACGGTTGCCCGCGGCTCATCATTATCTATGCAGATGGACCAAGGTTCTTTGTCTGACGAGATTGCTGTCGGCTACATCAAGCATGTCCCGGGGCTTCCCGCCTAACGAACGGTGCCCCAAGGGGGCAAAGCCCGCATCCTCATCCCCTCTTTGTAATTCCACCGACCTCGTATCCTGCCTTTTGAGAATTTAGTGATGTACTGCTTGCTGAAATTCACTCACACACCGATAGTGGTGAAGGGGGCGGGGGCGGTATTTTCTGAAGAGGTGCTCTGCTTAGGGTGAAACCTAATGCTCTGTATTTGGATCTCATCTATGTGCCAACTGAAATTATATGCTTACCTATACCTTCGTGGCATAATATTCTTATTTGTATTTTTAAAAAAAGCATATGTACACACAAACCTCCTATATGGAGTAGTTATTCATATAAGAAATAATTGTCCAAGTTAACTAATGTAGTAATGTTAGGCAATTCTAATGTTTGGTATGTTATAATATATTTTTATGCAACGGTTGTATAATGGGAGCCTTTATAGCATGAGGTGAGATGTAAGTTAGAGCCACGAGCGAAGCGAGTGCTCTAAATATCTCACGAATGCTATGAAGGCCTAATACAACCGTTGCATACACTATTTTATCTACGACCACCAATGTAGTTATCAGTATCAGACCAGTATCAAGCTATAGACCACCAGTATCAAGCTATCTGTAAGTGTATGCTATTATAAAAATCAACATACCGTTGTTTATTTAACTTCTTTTGTCTTTATCCTACTTGAAATGTTATGATAATCAACTTATCACTTGTTAAATATGTTAAAAATAACATATCAGTCAGAACCACAAAACGCATTTGACAAGCAACAAAATCGTGAATGTTGTTGTAAAAGTGAAAGTTATTAACATAATCAGTAACAAAGTTATAAGTATATTAAACTATTTAAACTTTGGACTATTCAAATTAGTTAAATATACAAATACGTAAATTGAAATATTGACGAAAAAATACTGGTAGGCTACTCAATCCCAATCGCAGTTTTGATTTTGAGGTTAGTTGAACACTGTTTACTTTTTATCACCTGATTTCGAAACGAAACAAGGAATGTATCATAAAGTGGAATTTGGACTGTATCGAAAAGTTCCTCCTTTATCGAAAATAGTATATTTCGTACCTAGGGCCGAAAATGTGCGTTTACCGGCTCGAAATCGGTTTTCAAGTCCGAGGCCGTAGGCCGAGGACTAGAAAAGATTGAGAGACGGAATATTACATTTTCGACCCGTGGTGTCAAACTTTATTTTTTGGCACAGAACATCAATGAAAACAAAACAAAATAAATTATCAGTTAATCAGTTCCAAGAACAGCTAGACCAGTAGCCTTATTATGCTATCTTCCCCTATGCTGAATTTGGAGTAGGTGCCATCTGCTTGCTATTAGAACTTTGCGTCAAAAGTTTATTGATTTAGTGACTGAATATAACTTCAAAACTATCAGTGTATTCGATTTTATTAGTTCAGAAACGTTTAAGCCCAAGATAATTTTTGTACAATCATCCTAAATCGTACAATATCAATTCAAAGTTGTTGATTTTCGACAGATATTGGCTAACAGAGAAGCTTTGTCTAGTTGCATTATCAGCCACTAGATGGCACTGGCTTACCTGCTAGACGAAGTAACACAGAGTCTGACAACAATAATTTTGTTCAAACATGGATTTCACGTTCATCATTATTCAACAGTTAATCAATACAAACATTTTTAATCTTATCAAAGTTGAAGTATTAGTTATTGAAGCATTTTTCCTTTATTATTCAACTACTGATTAATTTGAAAACTTTCAACGTTCAGTTCTCTTGACAAGGGATCTTAACAATCAAAATAACAGATGAGAGACTACCTTTACATCGAAATACCAATAAGTCGACATTGACTCCCAAAACAGCTGACATTTAATGCAATCAAACCGGAATGCTACCTATTGATCAACTAACCCTTAAATCGACAACAACCTTCATTCAGCTGACATTCAAGGTTATTTTACCGCCCTAGGGCCGAAAAACGCATTTTCCCGGCGAGTTGCTGGCGACCTCGCCTGAAAACGAGCGTTTTCGGCCTCCGTATAAAGCATGTAAAACAGTCCATTTCATACCAGTGTGGCGAAAACGTTCATTACGACACGGTTCTAAGATTCCATTTTGAAATGGTAGTCATTTCGATTTCAATTGTAAAACTGAAATAGAAATTTTTCAATACGCCCGTAGATAAACTACTATTCTAGTAATCTGATTTCACTGACTGCATATAAAAAGTTCAGTTCAACAGAAATAAAAAGTTTGCTTTAATCCCACATCATAATCAGAGATACCGGGATATGGACAAAAAAAATAGTTACATTAACAGAGCGCTCATTCAATATTGAACTTTTTACAAGCTGAAAAACTAAATAGAACGCACTGAATGAGGTGAGTACAGGATCCAATTGTGGAGGAAAATTCACAACTGAAAGTAGTTTCACTTGTACAAATATACTTTCTTGTCCATTTTCAATTGTCTTAGAAGTTTCCTGCTACATTACAAGCGAAATTTGTATAATAGACATGTAGTGCGTTTGTTCAATAGACAAAAGTTTATTGATCAAAGACTCTGAGTAGTTTTGAGAGTAGTATTGTTTTTGGTTTGATTAATTTTCATACTACAGTCCACCTTATTCAACATAGTTTCTCTTCTGGAACTTCCTTTTGGAACTCCCCACCGATATGGCATAGGAATACATACATACATACATACATACAACATAGTTTCTCTTCTGGATCCGCTACAGAACACCTCCAATGGGTTTCGGAAGTGAACCTACGATCTACTAAGGTTCATAGGGATAGATTGAACATAATAATCAATATTTCTATAGAAAACATTCATCTTTACCTTCAAATGTAATACAACAAATCATTTCTCCCAAGGTCTCAACCCTTATAATGAAAAAATTGTGATTGTCAATAACTTACTTTGTATATGTTGACAAAGCTGTACCCAAGGACGGTATTAGGCTACACGATAGTATTTTTATTATCATAGTTAATCATATTAACTATTATATGAGAAGAGATGTAATACCGACCATGGACCCATTTCACACCACGATTTTTTAACGTCCGCTTTTCTGCCATCCTTATGAATTTATTTTACTAGATTGAAAAGACCTCAGCAAACACATGATGTGTCTCTGCGCACAACATGTTTCACAAGCTTCAGTCAATCAGGTAAAGTCTATAGGGACCGCAAAAAACGGACGTCAAACATTCACAACAAGACGATTCCAAACAAAAAGTCAGAAACAGAACAATCTGTATTATTTGATAACTGATTCTTATCTGTCAAAGGGTTGAAATGAAGCAGGCTTCCTTCATTACACTCTGAAATGGGAAGAGCAGGTTTTGAGTAACAGAAAGTTTTGTATCACAAGTTGCTGCTTGATCAGGAATTGGTTGCTGGAAGAGATCTTGACATCTGCATTAAATTGACCCTTCAAAACCGTTCACGAAAAGTTGCTCCTTCATCCTCTCCTCGTAGTGATTGCGTTCACCAGCTAGAGCACCCTTTCTCAGCTGTCAAAGACAACATGCTATGCGATGGACTCACTGGTTGATTGAACCAACTTCTCCAAAGTATCAGAATGTTCCAAGTTTAAGCCAGTGTCAATCATTCCAGAGATCCGTCTGCTTCTGAAGCGTCTAGTGGGCAGCTGTATCAAATATAAATTGATCAATTATGAGAAGTAGAAATTATTATTCCATCTTATTTTTACACAGTATGTTGAATATGTTTTATACATTAAAAAACGTTCCACAGTAGGAAACATATTCAACCGAATTTGTAAGAAAAAGAAAGAAAATTAATTTTCACTTCTTATTATTGATCCATTTATTTTTATACAAACGATGCTTCTGAAGCAAATGGATCTCTATAACTAAAGTGTACTGCTTTAATCAAAACTCACTATGTGATGTATATATCTCAAGAGATCTATAAAATTTTATTTGATAATATTTTATAGTATTGTTGAATTTAACATTATTGACTGTGATAATATCAAAATATCCAACTTCGCACTAATAAATACAACCATAAATTTGGTATTATGATATGCACGTGCATAAATACACACAAAAGATGAGCCCTTATTAGCATATAACAATCTTGCCTCGAGTGATAATTATACTTTATAAAGATGTGATTTTAATAGAACGATCATTCTTGCCGTAATTATTATTTATTGTTTCTTTTTGAAGCGAGAGCAATAATTTTGTTAGTGATTGGGAAACTATATTGGAACTGGTGAGATTAATGGAATTAGCGATACCGGACGAATCATTCGTGTGGTATATCGATATCGAGGTGAATGTAATAATGGGAGAGCAGGAAGAAATTGCTGGAGGACGAGATGGAAATATTGAGGCTTTACCGACAATGAGTATCTTGTAATTTTTCCCTGTTGAGACGTTATCGTCTAGCGCCTTGGGGGCCTAGAAGAAGGCACCGCCCCCGCCTGGAAAGAAGGGCGTCGCAGACCACCTGATGGAGTGGACACGGCCCCCGGGGGCAGAGCCCTCTGATTTATGACCGGCACCCCCCGGCCACGGGAGAACCACTGCTCTCCTCTCCTCAAAATCCGTCGACTCCATACATTAACATGAATATAAAGCAGACTACAACGAAGACACACCAGACAAAAACAACAAGCTGGAAAGAGATGGAGACCCACTTTCAGCTGTATATACTTAGGGGTGCTATAAGAACGTGAAAATGCCTTCGGTTATGCTTGGTATATCAAGAACGATTGTGACCACGTCCTCCATCTTGTGACTGATACAAAAAAAACTGAAACATTGGTGCATAAGCTTTGAAAATTGTTGTACGTGGGCATTGATTTGATCGAAGATTTCAACTTACTCTATAACGTGGACGCAACAGAAAAGGCACTTATTAATTTGAACCACTCCATCACTTTATACGAACGAGTTTATTATTTATTATATGGATACTTTGAATTACTTCATGATTAGCTTTGTGATGAATGCTCATCACTTAAGTTTTAAAATTATAAAAAAATTTTAAAAATTATAAAAATATTATAGGAGAATTCTATCTCACTATAAATGAAATAACATTTTATGTCACAACTTTGTATTTATTTCAACCTTTCACATTGAGTTTATCTTTAAAAACTAACTTGTTATTTATTTATTATTCAAAAGTTGTTTATTACACATGTTATTATCAATCCATATGTAATGATTGATCAACTGATATAACCATCCTACATCTCGGCCATCCTGAAAAGAGAGGCTTGGCCTCAAGCTGGATAACAAAAATTCAACAAAAATAATTAACAAATAACTGATCGTCCCCCGACACGATCCACATCGTCAGTCAGATGCATGTTCATTAGATTTGAACACCCATACGCACTGGGAACAAGGATATGTTTTCTTCTCCCTTTTCTCCTTCCCGTCCTCCTCCTTCTTCTCCTCTCATCCACATAATTTTTTACTTCCGCTTGCTCCTCAGTGAACGAAAACGGTCTTCTCCTTTTGTCAATCCTATGCAAATCCGCCATATGCCTGTGATACTGTTTGGGCGTGCCGTAGACTCTGTGGATTTTGACTTTCGCACACTCAGGACACACAAGTACTTCGTCTGCTTGTCTAGAGGCCTTTGGAATTCTTTTGGAGGTACAAAATCGGACTGCAAAGCAGCTGATTCATCGTCACTGACCTTTTCCTCCAGCTCCATGTCACCGAGCTTAGGTGGCAGTTTTTCTGGTTTATAGTTTCCAACCCGTTCCTCAAGTTTTTCACTCGTACTCCAATTTTTGATATGATCAAGGCTTCGTTGTGAACTCTCTATTAGGCCTACCTTTATTTGAAATATTCGAAAAATTTGTTGCTTCTTTATAAAATAAACTTCTTCTTCTATTTTCAGGTCTGCTTGAGAAATTATATCTTTGCCTACAACAATACTATATAATCAGGAACAACTAAAACATTTGATAAGTAACTGGCACCGTCTATATCAATTGATAACTGAAGGCATCCTAGTACTTTTTCATATCTCCCATGAAATCCTCTCAACACAACGTCGGATTTTGAAATTGAGTGTATTGGTATTCCTAGGCGAGAAACAGCCTCCTCTTGTATTAAAGTTACTTCACTCCCTGTATCTATAGAAGATATGAACTTTATATCGTTTACCAAAATCTCTTTTTCCATACGATCCCTATTCGCACGTCTGTTGGTCACAATCATACACTCTTCCTCGTTTTTTGATTTATCAAGATCGTAATTAACACGCACCGTATTGACCTTTTTCATTGTACCTTCTTCAATCGTACAATTATTTGCTGTGTGACCGTATCCGTGACATCGAAAGCATTTAATAACGCTTTTGTTTCGTTCACAGTCTGGTGATTTATGCCCAAATTCATTACAGGTATAACACTTTACATTATAAAAACTTATATTTTTTCTAGAATCGTCTGAGTGCTTCACAAAAATTTTCTTGTCCGGGTTGTTGTTAAATTTATCTTTTTTGTATCATTTTTCAGGTGACGTCTGGCAGCTTCGTATTCGTCTAGTTTGTTTACAAACTCATCAACTTTCTTGAGTTTTGGGAGATCATCAATGAAATGTTCTTTTAACTTTGATGGTAATCTTCTTTTCACGTGATATCGACCACCATGAGCTCTTTGAGGTCCTCCCATTTCAATACATCCAATCCTTGAATCCACTCCTTCAACAAATCATTCAGATTCAAAGTATAATCTCTCCACGTAGCTGATTCTTCTTTCCGGAGTGAGCAAAATTTTTGTCGAAACTGTTCTGGGCTCAGTTTGAATCTTTTTAATAACATCATCTTGATGTGGTCGTAATCATCGGCTAAATCATCAGTTTCTCGGGTGATTAGATTTCCAATTTCTAGAGGTAATAACCCAAATAGATACGAAACCCATTTTTCCTTAGGTACATTCACTCTACTGATTTGTTTCTCAAACGTTGATAGGTACACGCTAATATCTACACTTGAATCATAACGTATCATCAGTTTCATCAGGTCTCTTCTTTCATCGTTTTGAAAGACATTATTGTTATTATTAATTTTGGCTTCAATTTCTAGTTTCTTCAACTCAAACTCTCTCTCTCTCTCTTTCCTTCTCCAATCTTTCATACTCTCTTTCATTTTCCTTTTCTAATCTTTCATACTCTTTTTCCCTTTCCAATCTTTCTAAAATCCCTTTGATAGACTCTTCGTCGTAATCCGGGGATTTGAGAATCAGTTTAGTCAACTATATCACTCTCGGATTTGATGGAACATCAATTTCTAGTTCCTCTACTACCGACATCAAATCTGCTTTATTGGCCTTCGATAAATAACTCATTTTTGTTTACTCACCAAGCTGTTTTCCACATAACAAATATTCCATTACTTTTCTCAAAACTTCAAATCTTCAACACTGGCAATAAATTCTTCTATTGAATTTTATTCCTTCATTAGATCCTTTTGATCACAAAACACCTTTTTGTTCGGACGAGCCCCCAATTTATAGGAGAATTCTATCTTACTATGAATGAAATAACGTTATTTATGTCACAACTTTGTATTTATTTCAACCTTTCACATTGAGTTTATCCATCCTACTTATATCCCATAATATTATACCCATGATTATTTTATTTCTTCAACTTGATTTTGTGCAATAAAATTTTAATTCTTTATAGAATTTGAGGAACTTGAGTTGCTTCTCCTTGTCAAGGAGTCAGTTGCTTGGAATTTTTCAACTAAAATCATCCGTAGATCTTAAAAATATTATAGGCTCAAGGAATAGTGATGGATTTCTCTCTTTTGCTACAAATTTCACTAGACCATGGGTTCTCCTTCATTCAGTTCTTTTCAGCAAAAAAAAAAAAAAACGGTTTTCTGTTAATTAGCTATCAAGTATAATGTGAATTTATAAATGCTGTCATGGCCCTCACGTGGATTTTGGCGCCCTGTGCGAGATTTTAGCACGCTCAAATCATTTTCACATTTTCACTGCTCTACCCAACTTTCTTGAATAACATTCGAAATAGTTCCTAATTCAGCCAGCAGATGGCAGTAGCGATAGGGTGACTTGCTTCGACTTCCATTGGACACGCCTCCAAGCTCCGCCTACGATCAAAATGGCCAAAAACATCGGTTAGAAAATTTTCCAAATTCAACCAGTAGATGGCAACAGTTGACGGGTGATGTTTCAGTTTTGAGTTGGACACGGCTTTCATGCCCCACCAGCTCTTTTCTTATTGGTTGACAGTGTTACATGAGCTCTGTCTTAGAAAATGGCTGCTAGCAAGAAAATAATATTATGGATGGTGTATCATACACAAAAAATTTCGCTGATGATTTACTATTGACTATCATGTGCTAATATAATATTTATTAATGTATTCAGGCTGATAAGATTCTATAGAGTTAGTATTTGAAGAATTTATTTATATAATTTAGACTCAGTTTCACTTTTATCGTGTAACTTGGGCCAGTACTAGACTTTAATAGTTTTATGCTGTATGAAATGAGATTGAAATATGACTTCGCACTTCCATATTATACTCATTAATTCCATTTTTTACGATAAATATAAGGAAATAGAACTCAAACTATTAATGATCTAATACCGACATCTTGCCAGAAAAAAAGTTTGAAAAACTACAATTCGGCGGTCAAAATATTAGGGAGAAGTTTTTATTGGAAACTGGCTGAGTGTAAGGTGATTGTCAGCCAACAATAGAATTAAATTCAAGAGGGGCGTTTCTTGGCTTGCTTCATACATTAATCGTGGTTTTTCAATTATTCAATAATGGTTTCCAATAATTTTGATTATTGTGGTTTTTCAATAATGAGTTATTGATTTATGATGAATGAGTTTATGCAGAGGAAATAATTTTTTGTGGATTCACCTTGTTGATTGAATAAGTTTTTTATCAAATATTAAAAAATATTCTAATAGCCCATTTGAAATTTTTAAAATTCTTGTTTTGCAGCAGCCGCCGCGGCGCCCCCTTAGCCGTGGCGCCCTGTGCAGTCGCACACTCCGCACACCCCACGCGAGGACCCTGATTGCTGTTATCAAGAGCCCTGAAAATTTAAGAATTTAATGAAAATTTAAGAATATTACGAGTCGCAATAAACCTTAAATAAATAAAATTGACTTCGGCAACAATTTAGTTTGATAAGCTCATCTATAAAGCCTGAAGTCAAATTATTCATGAATAGGCTAAACAGTATATTATACTCGTATAAGATAAAAGTTGAAATCATAATTTTATAATAGGGATTAATTTCTGACATCTTTAATGCACTGGCGGCTCGTGCCCACGAAACAGGTGAAGTGCTGTACAGTAGGGGCACTTCACCTGTTTCGTGGGTAGCCTACGAGCCGCCAGTGCTTTCATGTCTCTTGTCCTCATTGTTCTATACAAAACAAGCTGGATGCTCTTATATCTCATTAACCTGAGTAAGTCCTGTCCTGTAAGAAAGACAATTGTTTCATATAAGAAAATATTTTTGATCAAACGAACCAGTGAAGATGTAGTCGGCCACAAAGTAAAGACTGTTTACTGGTAATGTAACCTTGCTTATGCTTTACGAGACCTGCTTACTTTTTTGCAAAGAAGCATTACTTTTGATCTCTGACAACAAGTTAGTGTCCTCTTATTAGTGGATAATAGGACTAAAAATATGTAAAAAACAAACATTCTAACAACACTGAGCAAGCATAGTGAAAATTGATGTACTTCAATAATTGGACTCAAAAACAAAATATATTCCACGTTTTTTGATTCCTAAAAAATAAACAACAGAGAATCCATTGGAAGTGTAGCTTCTATAGCTCGTTCTCTCATTGTTCTTCTAAGCCTATTTATTGAAATTTTATTTACAGCTTTTGTGAAACACTCATTGTAATTTTATGAGGTTGATGCGCGGGAATTATGAGAGGGGTGGATGATGATGAGAGATGATTTTTAAGCAGTCCGGCCCGACGGCTTTACATCTCCACCGAAAGCCGGGAGTGGCTGTTTAAGGTTGAAAAACGTACAGTGACTTTTTATATAGATGATAGGCCTAGATAAAGAAGATAGGCTTATATAGTGACTAATCAATGTCTTCAACTGGGATCGAACCCCAGGAGCTTTATCAGTTATAAGTGATTTTATAATATTAGCGCTTTATAGCATTCGATAACAGCCAGTGCCAAATACAAAATTTATTTCAAAAATAAAACATTATTGGTCTAAAGAGAGTGAAATCTAAGATTTGAGACTAGTTTTCTTTTGTATGTAGGCCTATGTAAATAACATATTTACGGTACAGAGAGTTTTGAGATACAATTTGTTAAACAGTATAGGCCCTAAATTGATTCACTTTTTTCATGCGAGGGAAGAGAAAGCGAGTTAATGACTGATGATAATACAAATTAAATTTGAGACGGGAATTTAAACTTGAAGAGTGATGTTCAAGCTCATCGCTCAGCTTTTTACCACTTGATGGAACTTGTTTTCCAATACCATACACATAATTATATTAATACTGTGAAGATTTCAATGACTGCAGGGTGTGAATAGACATATTAGGAGACCTAATGGTAGAATATGAGTTGGCATCATTATAGATCACACACCGTTTTATGAGTAATAGATCCAGTCAATCTTTTAATGGGACCACCTAAGTAAACTGAAATCCAATAATAATTATAGCTTCCGTTACATTTTATTAGTGTCAAGGAAACTGGAAGTTGACGAATGAATTTTGTAAATGTCCAAATCTCTCAGGACAGTCTGCGAGAGCAAATCGAGTCAAGAGTGACCTTGAAAAACGGTTCCAATTTTTCTCAGACCGCTTTTAGAGTGTTCTGACAGAGCTGAGCATTATCTACAGTCATTCCCTAACCGCCAGTTCCGTTGATACCAACAATACTTTCAGTAGCCTAACTTTAATTTTTCCACGATGAGTTTTCATCCGTTGTTGAAATGTAGAAAATAATTTCCTCTCACAAACTGCATGTTAACTGTATGTTAACTGTGAGATGCCTTTTTCTAGTCACAATAATACATAAATATTCATTGTACTCAAAGTTTAATAATCGTCCTAGAAAATGTTTTTGAATGTAGGTCAACTCTCAAGACACGGTTGATCATTATTCCAATCTCAATACCTCAATCTCAATTCTTTATTCCGTGTTTTGGATGGACACGTTAAGCCGTCGGTCCCGGCTGCCTAAAAACAGTCGTTAAGTCATTTCAGAGGCCCTGAAATTGATCAGGAGAGACCTGAAACCAGATCTGAGCCAGCCAGGTTACACGAATATTTTTATTTATTTTTCAATCTCAATTCTTTGTCGACACTAGGCACGACACTAAGGCTGAGGCCGCACTGCCGGTGGGTAGAGCCTGCAGGGTGGAGGGTAGTTGGTAAATCTATAGAACATATACACCATCCACAGTAGTACATCGTATGAATGGTATGACGTCATTCTGTTTCTTGAGGTTAAGTTGTCCATATTTAAGAATTTCAAGATGGCGGCTAAACACATACCATTCTTACAATGTATTATTGTGGATGGTGTGTATGTTCTATAGATTTACCAACTACCCTCCACCCTCCAGGCTCTACCCACCGGCAGTGCGGCTTCAGCCTAAGTCCCAGATAGCACGTAAGCTTATTTCAAGCTGTATATTAAGTGGATTTTGAATTGGAAGTTCCAGTTTGATCAAACCAGCCTAATTCGAACTTGTAACAGGCTGTAAGCAATCAAGCTGGAAGTTTTAAACTTGTAACAAGCTGGAATTTTCATTCTTAAAATCAACCTTGAATGTTCCAGCTACAGTCCAGCTTGTTTCAAGCTAAAATCAACCTTGATTCCAGCTTGGATGGATAAACTTGATTCCAGCTTGAACTTTCAAGCTTTGCAAACAGCTTGAAACGTGGTAACTTCTTAACTTGAATCAAGCTGTATTACAGCTTTCAGAATGTAAGTTCCAAGCTTGAATCCAGCTTGTTGAATGGAACATTCAAGCTGGAAACCAGCTGGACCCCAGCTGTTTGTGCTATCAGGGGTCCATCAGAGGAATGTTTTCTGGGGTTGAAAAACTAAAATTAAATCCCGTGATCTCAAATTTACCTCTACGTACAAGAAAGTGGAAGCAAGTCAAAGCTATTAACGCTTTCTCTAAGCGAAAACTTTTTGTGATAATTATTATTTTTAAAAAAGATACTCTTAATGTCCTTAAAAAAATGGGAAATTATTACTCAAAAAGAGAAAAAAATCGTAGTTGAGTAAAATATTATAAGAGTTAGATGAGATTCAACTGAAGATGAAGATGAACAATAAGATGGTCAATAAACCAGAGAGAGATGAATTATTATGTGGCATATATTACAGTTATCATCCTGCTTTTTAAAATCTTAGTATTTCTTTGAGTCTTTTTCCGCTTGGCCTTTGTTGAGTTAGAGAAGTATTAGGTGAATTCAACCTCTCACTATAAGTTCATATCTTGTTCTATGTCTTTAAAGGCCATACTTCACTCGAAATTCTACTGGTTTCTGGATTGGACACTGTAAAATGCGAGGAGATGGAAAGACCAGATGTGCCACTGATAGTATCGCACTCTATAGAGTGGAAATATGAAATTTCATTCCTTGTGTACAAGGAAACGTTTTTTGGCGTTGTCCTGCAAATTGGACAGGGAAAAGATTAGGTGGAACCTGCAGCATTCCAGTAATCCGGATTTTGTTTATTGTCATCATTCAACAACTTGTGAGCCCCTTAATAATGTAGACAAACGTGACTACGACATACTTACAGGCTGTTGTGCTTGTTTGAATCAGTCTGGATTTATTAAGGATATGAACTCCAAGATAACTATGTAAAAGTGAGTACAACCCCCGTTGTACACACCACGATTTTAGAGGTCCAATTATTTGCAGTCCTTATTAATCCTACTAGCTGGTATGGTATCAACTATAATTGACAACATCAGCTGTTGGAGCGTAAAAGGAGCAGACGAAACCGCTCAACTTTTCGTCGTCAGCTATAGTTATACCGTAAGTATGTTTCTCGAATATAATATTGGAAAATGAACTCGATGCTCCTTTTCCGTCTCGAGAGAATGATGAGAATTACGCTTGAAAATTGTTATTTCAAAGTATATAAACAGGATTTTGTAAAGCGAAAAGCAATTTCGCAGCTCAATTTTGGGCTTTAGTGGCACGAATTTGAGTTGACAATAGGCAATGATGAAATTTCACATGACGTTGCTATTAGAAGGGTTTCCGCGCAATGTTGAAAATACCATCTCAATATTTAGTAAATCTCATTACTAGCTCACAAAAGAAGACGAGATCCTTTGAACAAAATCAGCGCTCTAAAACTTGTAAAGCATCGTTTCATCCGACTCTGTGTTTTTGAAAATGGTTATCAAACTTGGATAACTTGCAGTCTGAAACGGTGCTGAGAGAAAACCACGTCGAACGTGGAGATTAAGGTTTGGATAAGATTTCAAGCGGTTGATGAGAATTTAACTGGATGAGAATAATTTTGCGGGCCTTGATGAGAAGTACAAACTAATTTGATCAGTGATTGCGATGGTGCCGCGGCCCGCGAGCGCGAGTGAACGCATCATCGAACAAGCAAATTTATCCTTCAGAGCCGCGCTGCACCATCTATCGGTGAATTCCGGCACTACTTTCATTAATCACATTCATTTACTTGACGGGGAAATCGTATTTCCTCTTAACACAATCAGGAATCAGTATCGGTACCGTACCGTGATTCGAGATTTAGTTGGATGCGCAGCGGATCACTCCACTCAACTCGAGTGGCCCGTGGTGAACGTGATGAATTCTCCATCCTTAATTATAGGCTATTAACATGTTAAAAACATCAAGAAAATAACTTCACAAGGAATTGGCTCGCATGTCCTTATAGGTTCTCAGTAAAAATGTTTTCCAAACTAAAGTAATTCCTAATTGTTAAATTACTATTTGATAATAAAACTAAAAGGAACTAGCGCATACTTCTTTCCTGTAATGGTAAAACCAGCTCTGATCTCTGACGAATAAGTTACAGTAGGCCTTATCAAACTGAGATTTGAATTTGAACACTTCCAAAGTGAGAATGTTTTCTTACTAGATTTAAATAAATAAATAATAACTTTATTACAGGAAAAAAAATTACAACAAAATTATACAATTGATAAAATTAAATTGATTTGATAAAATTTTCTTGATAGTTTCAGTGTCTCTTCTATACCTCTCTCCTGTCTCACAGGATTCAACTTTTCAGGTAAAAATGTATCATATTTTTTCAGTAGGCCTACGGTATTTACATGTTGATTTATATTGTAGATGAATGTTATATTTCATCATTATTGAAATGTACGGTACTCGGTACTGTATTTATAACATGATGTCGGTACTGTATTTATACATACCGAAACGTTACAATACTGAATAGAAAATGATTGAACTAAAATGTTTACACTAGAATAGGTAGTGAATACAATTTCAAACAAGCAGAATAGGCTAACAGGTTGAAAAATATGGTCTATTCATGAGTGATAATTAAAATAATAAATAATAACAGCTCAGAGTTTTATTATCACTATCATTATTTTGTTCACAATGTTATTCTACTGATCTGAAAAATTTACATTGAACATCACATTTTATAAATCGTTATCTCTATAATTTTCTTGTCCTCTGGAAATCATTCTATGAAGGTTAAAATTTAATTATTTCTATTATCTTACAGGTAATCTGAAACTCACATATTATTCTTTATAAACATGAAATGTATAATATTTTAAAACATAAATTAATTCATAACAGGAATTTCTTATTTCATACAATGCTGACAAAATATATTTATTCTTACAAAATTGTTTATTTCGTAGTTGTTCAGACCTACTTGATTGGTATAACTGAATCTTGAGTCTTGTTTTGTATTACAGTGCCGGACTGGCCAGGTCGGCTAGTCGGCGATCGCCGACGGCCCTGGGCCCTGGGGGCCCAAGGTTCACTAAAAAAAAATTTAATCAGCTCCAAAGAAATGAATAATCTATTATTGAAATTTGAACAATTTAATAAAAAGTAAATCATTTTCTAATAAATACTGTGAAAATACTAAAAAAAATTTCCAGACTTTCATGACCACTGATTAGACATGAGGGCCCCTGATTAGACTAGAGGGCCCCTCATCCCAAGTCAGCTTGAAGGGGCCCCTTAAATTCTGAGACCCTTCTTCACGTAATCTACTGTGGGGTGCTCGAGCTCGAGTCTTGTGCCCAGAACTAAGGCCAAAAAAATCTTCAAATATAATTCTCTGGGACCCTGGGGGCCCTGCATTCTAATCTACGACATACTCACTGGGCCCACAAAAATCTGCTGATAGGGCTGTGAATATGAAAGTGACTATATAACTATAACTATAGGCTAGTTATTAATAGCGCATTTGAAATGTGTAGACTATAATTATACTGATATTTTTCTATGTGGCTTTATAGTGATTTCATGGCTTGTTTGTTTTAACAAATTCTATATTCTTCAAGTTTTTATTGCTTTTATAACGATTCCATTTGTCTCTCCATCATTCTCAACACTCTAAATTCAATTTTCAATATCATTCCTGGACCATAAATTATGTATTCAAGAAACCTTATACAATAATCACATCTGGAATACATCAACTACTTCCGAAATTCGAGAGATAACTAGTAGGGGCGTAGCTTGTTTTTCAATTTTCAATAAAGTGATTTCATTACATCACTGTGAAAAATTAATAAATAGGTAAGTTCAGTGGCGTAACGTACACTCCCGCAGCCCCCGCGACGCGGGGGGGCCCGGGCTGGGGCCCGAATATAAAATATAGGTTTTCCGAAAAATGAAGTACTTGGGCCTGAATATAAAATATAGGTTTCCTGAAAAATTAAGAACTTGGGCCCGAAATGATATCTTACATAATTTTTAAAGAGATAAAATTGAAGTAACGATTTATCAAGAGAAGCATGATATGATGTTATCTATTCTGGTAATAATACGTACATAAAGAAGCACTAGCGTAGTATGATTAATAATCTGAAAAGAAATTATGCATCAAGAAAACGATGACTAGTGGTGACTAGTGTGACTATCTACTTTTTATCGTTCAATTGTCTGCTATATAAGCAAGTTCATATTATTATAATTATTATTACTGTATTACGAAATTAGGAATGTTGTTTGCAAATAATTAAAATGGAGACATCCGGTGTCCAGACTGAGACTAGACTGCTCAAACAAAATCATTTTTTGATTCAGTTATTCTTAGAGTAGCTCATTATCTCTCCATTCATTTCTTTGAGTACCTAAATATAAGAGGAAATAAAGTACTTTCCCATTGAATTCCTCAGCGTATAGTGTGGCATATTCGACATTCAATTTCTGCTGGTTGTGTAGCTCTACATTCAACTCTTCTACTGATCGTCATTGAGGTTATGTTGTATTGTAGAGTAGTTTCCTTGCAGGTCGTTTCCACAGTGATTATTATAGATGTGTTTTATTAGCAAAAAATAATAGCTGGTATGACCAATAGCATGTTTATTTATTTATGTATCAGCAATAAGTTTAGTGTTGTACTGTTCTATACTGTTGGTTGAATCTGCAATGTTGAGGCCTAAACGATCTTCTAAATTGGTACCTCCAGCCTGTTCCAGACGTACTCTTCAAATTTTTTCTCTCTCTGAATCAGGTTAGTACGTGATTTTATTTCTTCTCTTATTTTGATAGCAAGAATAATCTTGTATACACAAAATCTTGTGATTACTAGCTGATTATTCTAACTATTATAATATGACTTTTATAATATCACTATTATAATATGGCTTATTAGCTGATAAAATTTGTTTTTCTCCTTTTTGTATCTGATTACGCTGTAGGATGAAACATGTTATCAGAATTGGAATAATATCAAATTTGCTTCAACTTATTGTATGAAGTACGTTAATACAACTAAGAAAAAACACAACATAGGCTACATAGCCTACAGCCTAGTTTGAATTGCATTGTAAGTTGGGTTAAATTGAGGAGGTTAGTTTCCATCTTATTGAACTGTGGAATAGTTCTTATCTTGTGCTGTGAAACGTTAAAGCTTTACTCATCTTTATCTCAAAATTAGTATTAGTTACATTTTATAGACCAAACAACTGCTTTTATACTCCCTCTATTCTTTATTCATTCTGTTTTAGTTGTCAACAACAATGAAACTAATAACATAAGTAGACACTCATCACCATTACGTGACATGGAAATAGGACATCTTGAAGCAATGGAGAGGATGCTTGTTCAGGAGGACATACCTGATCTAGCATATTCTCAGCATGAAGTTGGACCAAATTCTTATAATTCAAATCTAGAAGATTTCTTTGTGGACCAAGATAAGAGCAACAAAGAAGAAAGATACCATACAGATAACAATGAGAATATAAGTGGACCCTCTAAACCACCAGAATGTGACATGGATACAGTTCATCTTGAAGCAACTGATACAGGTTTGTTACATTCTCTACCAAATTCAAGACTGCTTAAAATTTCTATTTCAGACTGTAGATGATGATAAATATCATTAGAATGGTATTATAGATACCATTATTTTCAGCATCAAGCTACTTACATTATGAAATATTGAATACATCATCCAATTTAATAATTAAAATACTATAAACATTACAGTCACATGGTATTATTATGCTTTATCATCAATATTACTTCACTGATGCACTGTCATTTCATGAACTATGCAACCACAATATTATTATTTTGTTACCTCCATTCTTTTGTCATTCTGTTTCAGTTGGTACTGACTATGAGAGCATAAGTAGACCTTCTCCACCACCAGAATGTGACATGGATTCAGTCCATCTTGATCCAACTGATACAGGTTTGTTACATTCTCTACCAAATTCAAGACTGCTTAAAATTTCTATTTCAGACTATAGATGATGATAAATATCATGAGAATGGTATTATAGATACCATTATTTTCAGTAGGTATTAAGTTACTTACATCATGGAATATTGAATACAGCATCTAATTTCATTGACCGAACGTTAGTGAGGTCTAAGATTTAAGACCGATTTGCATTTTGTCTGTATGTTTGTTTGTTCTGCATTTTTGGCTCAACAAGTGGATTACATTCATTGAAACTTGGTACAATTAATCGTTATAGGAATGTGCGACGATGTATATGTAAGGATTTTTGAAATCTTCAATTTGAGGACGAAAAAAGGATAGCAATCTCTGTAATGAGTACATCTTTGTTCATGATATTTTTGTTGTCATTAATGAACATGTGATTTGATACCTCCTGTATGAGAATGTGAAATAGATTTAACATACGGGAGGTGGGTAGAGGTGTACCACTACCCACCCTCCATTATTTGTTCATGTATTTGCAAATAGCAAACAACAATGTCGTGCTTCCCGCCAGTCCAGGATAGCCAAATGTTTGTGTTAAGCCGAATGTTTGGTAGTTGAAAATAGTTCCAGCTGGCGGGAGAAAATCAATCTAAATTTTTTATTAAGAGGCGTGATTACCTACACTCTGTGATTATGCTATCTTTGTAGCCTACATGACTTATTACTACGTGAGGTCTACTGCTCACAAAGCAATACCAGTAATTAAATACTACAAACATTAACTATGCAACCACAATAATTATCTTGTTACCTTTATTCTTTTGTCATTCTGTTTCAGTTGGCACTGACTATGAGAACATAAGTGGACACTCACCATCAAAACATGACATGGATGTAGGTCATATTGAAGTGATAGACGGGCTGACTTTACAGGTGGAGGGAACTAAAAATATCTCTAAATAGAGAGGGTGAAAAGAGTGTCATGTGCCAAATGGAACCCCGTTGCAATGCCAGCACCACAACAGGCACCTCCCCAGCCAGGCAACAAGCCATCCACCCACACTATAGGATCAACATCGCGGTAGCAACAGTACAATGTGGCCCAAAGAAGCACGTTAAAAGGCTGGTCCACCAGTCTCACTCAATAAATAAGTGACATCATACTGGAAGACCACAAATCCACATCAGGAACCCAGATGGTACCCACAAGTGGGTAAAGCTTGATTGAGGCTATCCCCAACCAATAACACCATTGGCAGGATGGAAATCCTGCCATAACTGGCAGAATGGAAATCAGACCTTTGGCAGGATGAGAATCCGACCATTGCTGGCATAATGGAAATCAGAACATTGGCATGATGAAAATCGTGCCATGGGCATGATGAAAATCATGAAGTGGGCATGATGGAAATCATGCCGTGGGCATGATGAAAATCATGAAGTGGGCATGATAAAAATCATGCCGTTGGCATGATGAAAATCATGCCATTGGCATGATGAAAATCACGCCATTGGCATGATAAAAATCATGCCAGACCCTTGGCATGATGAAAATCACGCCAGAGCCTTGGCATGATGAAAATCATGCCAGACCCTTGGCATGATGAAAATCACGCCAGAACATTGGCATGATGAAAATCATGCCGTTGGCATGATGGAAATCACGTTGTTGGCATGATGAAAATCACGCCATTGGCATGATGAAAATCACGCCATGGGCATGATGAAAATCACACCATTGGCATGATGAAAATCACGCCATGGGCATGATGAAAATCACGCTTGGCATGATGGAAATCACGCCATTGGCATGATGAAAATCACGCCATTGGCATGATGAAAATCACGAAAATCACACCTTGGCATGATGAAAATCACGCCGTGGGCATGATGAAAATCACGCCAGAATCTTGGCATGATGAAAATCATGCCAGACCCTTGGCATGAAGAAAATCACACCAGAACATTGGCATGATGAAAATCATGCTGTTGGTATGATGGAAATCACGCCGTTGGCATGATGAAAATCACGCCAGACCCTTGGCATGATGAAAATCACGCCGTTGGCATGATGAAAATCACGCCGTGGGCATGATGAAAATCATGCCGTTGGCATGATGAAAATCATGCCAGAACGTGTGACGGTACAAAAAATCATTGTCATTTAATACACCTTAGACACAATTTTTCTGTACTTATGTAGCTTTCACTGCCGCTAATCTTTGTGATAAGAACTGAGCGCAATTTCTCAATCTGCAAATTCCTATATTTGGAATTTGATGGGCTAATTTAATTTAATTGCTGTAGTAAATTATTGCTTCATGATTCAGCTTCTAGTGACATCCTAACCTAGATCATTTGTTTACTGTCTTAAACAGCTGTTTACCAGCAATTTGCTTGCACTGTCAAGTCTTGTACCAACTCTGGCACTTTGGAGATTTATTATAATATATTTATTTATAAAGTTACCCTCATATGTGATTATTTGTTGCTATTTGTATTTATCTGAGCTTTAACTGATATCTCATACCTGATTAAATTTAAGTTATATATCATTGTGGTAATGTATATCTTGCATGTAGTTAACAGTTGCAAAGTCAATTTATCTTGCTCCTAATATCTATGCTTTCTCATTCATGTACTCATATATGTATTATTTATTTATTGTTACTAATATTGTCTCTTCAAGACCAGAATTTATAATTTTCTTAAGCTTTAATGATTTATCTAGGCAGCCCTTATTGAGCACTCTATTCAAACTAGGCTAAGTATTTTGTAGGATTATAAGAAATTTAAATAAATTTATATCAAATTTAGCTATTTATTGAACGCTTTATGGCTAAGATTATTGTATGTACCCTGTGGATGATTTGTATCTCGTCAAATATTGTTACAATAATTGAAATTACAAATACTAATTTAAATCCCCCGCTGCGGGATTTATCCATCGCATGGCCTTATGGGTCCAAAAAGAAGGAAAAACACGTGAGTGCATATCCAATTTAACAATGTTTCTTGTGCATCAAAATCAAATCCCACTTATTGCAAGTTTGATATTGAGAATCAAAGTATTGAGTTCACTCACCATCTTGTATTATTATTATTTACTTGTATGAAATACATATTATGCATATTGTGAATACTTGGACACCCTGCTGACCATGTCAGACATTAACAGTGATAGCTCAAGTCAAACTCTAGAAGTTCATTGAACTGAGACCTGTTAATCTAAATATGGTGTGGGCCCTGTGTATGGTTGCTGGCTTTACTTCCTATGGGAGACACTGACAATCATACATATTGTGATAGCCGGCCGCCAAAGTGTCTGATATCTGTTGGTGGATGCAGAGGTGGAGTCTTGACCTATGGCCCAAGCCTGTTATGGTTGTCCAGGGGGCATCAGCTCTACTTGGAGGTGAGAACAGGCATGGTAGATTGATTCTCACTATCTTTCATTATTTTCCTAGTAATTCTGAATATATCTCAAGATTAAATCAAACACATAGATACATCCTGGAGTCCATTAAAAAACCCCTCACATAATTTGACACCCAAACGTGGAGCTTATTTATTTCCACAGGGGCTAATGTATTTATTTAAATATACCTTATTTATTTAAATGCATTTAGCACATCATAAACATTGGCATGATGAAAATCAAGCCAGAACGTTGGCAGAATGGAAATCACACCAGACCTTGGCATGATGAAAATCACGCCGTGGGCAAGATGAAAATCAGCACAAACCTTGGCATGATGAAAATCACGCCGTTGGCATGATGAAAATCACGCCGTTGGCATGATGAAAATCACGCCAGACCGTTGGCATGATGAAAATCACGCCAGAACCTTGGCATGATGAAAATCACGCCGTTGGCATGATGAAAATCACGCCAGACCGTTGGCATGATGAAAATCACGCCAGAACCTTGGCATGATGAAAATCATGCCAGAACCTTTGCATGGTGAAAAGGTCACGACTTTGGCAGGATGTAAATACCGCCAACCTTGCAGTCACATGGGATATAGTCACCTGTACTATCCGCCCGTTCACCCCCACCCTTAGCAGGGTGAGTGTGTCACGGAGTAAATTTTAGTGAAGCTGTTAGCTGGCTGACTATCTCGTTTCTGCCTATTCAATCAGTGCCAAGGTCAGCTACGCAGGCAGTAGCCAACCCCTCCTGTGACCCCCCTGTTTCCTTGAGCTGGGGCAATAAGGGTTGTTTGCCTTGATGAGAGAGGAGCTTGTTCAGTCAGTCGACGACTACTACTCAAGGAGTGACTATGTAAGTGAGTTTGAGTGAAGAGTTTCATGAATAGTACTCGATTTTGTCAAGTATTGTGCGTTATTTTAATAGTTTAATTGACGTGTTTATTAATATTGCTAATCCCAGTTGGCAAGGCACAATTAGCGTAATATAATTAATTAGGGTAACTTGTGAATCAGCCCGAATTATAACTAGTCTAGGTTTGTGGAGGTTGCAAACCTGTTGTGGAAGATTTGTACAACAGGTGCAGAACTTTCGAGGTAAATAGCATACCCATTGATCAGTGTTGCAGTATTCTTGCCTTATCATGCAAGATACTATGACAAGAATTGTCACTACCATTTTGGCAGGATGTGAATCCTGCCGCCACTATTTTGATAATATCAAAATCTCATTAATGAGTTGGCAGTATGAAAATACTGCCAAGACAGAAAATGCCGGAGATAAGCTACCCCACAGAAACGCTGCTACCGTCGGCAGGATGGAAATCCCGCCAACGCTTTGGCAGTATGAAAATACTGCCAATTATAAGAACACCGGAAACGCGTTGGAAACAATCGGCAACGCATTGGAAACGGTCGGCAACGCGTCAGAAATGGTTGGCAACGCGTCAGAAACGGTCACAACACGTCAGAAACGGTCGGCAACGCCTCGGAAACGGTCGACAACGCCAGTGTAGCAATGGAAAAGGCTGTGAAGATGTCAGAAGCGGTCGGAAACGCGTCGGAAACGGTCGGCAACGCCAGTGCAGCATTGGAAAAGGTCGGACAGATGCCAGAACCGGTCGGAAATCATCGGAAAACCGTCGGAAAAGGTCGGAAACGCCAAAACAGCGTTACAAAAGACCAAGGAGACGTCAAGACTAGTCGGAAAACCGTCGGAAATAGTTGAAAAACCATCAGAAAAGGTCGGAAATGCCAAAACAGCGTTACAAAAGACCGAGGAGACGTCAAGACTAGTCGGGAAACCGTCGGAAATAGTTGGAAAACCGTCGGAAAAGGTCGGAAATGCCAAAACAGCGTTACAAAAGACCAAGGAGACGTCAAGACTAGTCGGAAAACCGTTGGAAAAGGTCGGAAACGTCAAAACAGCGTTACAAAAGACCAAGGAGACGTCAAGACTAGTCGGTAAACCGTCGGTAAAGGTTGGAAACGCCAAAACAGCGTTGCAAAAGACCGAAGAGACGTCAGAACTAGTTGGAAAACCATCGGAAATAGTCGGAAAACCGTTGGAAAAGGTCGGAAACATCAAAACAGCGTTACAAAAGACCAAGGAGACGTCAAGACTCGTTGTGAAACCGTTGGAAAAGGTCGGAAACGCCAAAACAGCGTTGCAAAAGACCGAGGAGACATCAGGACTAGTTGGAAAGCTGTCAGAAACAGTTGGAAAACCGTTGGAAAAGGTCAGAAACGCCAAAACAGCGTTGCAAAAGACCAAAGAGACGTCAGGACTAGTTGGAAAACCGTCGGAAATGGTTGGAAAACCATCGGGAAAGGTCAGGAACGCCAGAACAGCGTTGCCAAAGGCCAAGGAGACGTCAGGACCAGTCGGAAAACCGTTGGAAACGGATGGGAACACCAGAACAGCGTTGCCAAATGCTGAGAAGATGTAAGAACTGGTTGGAAAACCGTTGGAAATAGTCGGAAACACCAGAACAGTGTTGCAGAAGGCCAAGAAGATGTTGGAAGGCGTCGGAATAGCAAAAAAAGAAGAAAGGAAGACATTAGAAAGCGTCGGCAGGATGGAAATCCTGCTGAAAATTTGGCAGTATGGAAATACCGCCAAAACCCTTTTAACCACCTCAACGGCAAACCTTACTATGAGGTGACTACGCTCTACCGCAACTAAGTATGTATCAAAAATGCAAAATCATCCAATTTGGAATATTGAGTGGAAGAAACCTCCATATAGTGGCCCCGACCACCTGGCTGAGTCTAGGCTGCCTGGAGAAACACTGGGGATTGTGTACAACTCAAGCTCAGGCAAAAGTTTTGTTACACAAGATGTACCTTGTGGGGGACAAGTAATGGGTCCAGCCTGTAATTCTCCTCAATGCCTAAAATGGAAGAACAGAGATTCCATGATTTCTGGCATAACATGTCTTGGGAATCCAAGAAAATTTTCATCTGCTCAACTGTCTCATCACAATAAAAAAAACAACAAACAAAAATCAAAGGTTCTGCTTTAAGAAGGCAGTTGAGTTTTTTCTATCATCTAAAAATTGAGAATAGAAGAGTCCCTGTATGCAGGGAGATGTACTTGACAACACTAGGAATCAAACGGTCAGAGCATCATTATTGGTTGAAAAATTATGGCTCCAATAATGTTCCACATAACAAAAGTCAAGAGAATCAATCATCTCAGAATGATTACTCTACAGAGTCTTCTGCAGACAAGTTCAGTAATGAACTGTGAGTCAAAGCCTCTAAAAGAGAAACATTCCAGCAGCAATCATTTGACATGAATAAATTTTTTGATCAGCTACCATTACTGACATCACACTTTTGTCAACAAAACTCTATGAAAAGTTATTTTCTGACTGATATTCAATCCTGGAATCAGCTATACCTAATGTACACAAAGAGATGCAACATTGAAGGGAAGAAACCTCCATCAAAATTTTCTTTCCTTTGCATGAAAGATGAAAAAAACTTGGCTATTCACATTCCCAAAAAAGACAAGTGTGATATCTGCTGTAGTTATTAACTGAAGCATGTTTAAGAGGATTATTATAAGATACATCAGGCCAAGAAGGAAGCAGCTTGTAAAGAGAAATCAGAGGATAAAAGTGGCTGCTTCAAAAGAACTCTGTCATGTTCTGTGCTCTGATTTGATGATGGTGCAGCCTCTACCTTGCTTGAGAGCTTCTTCAGCCTATTAAAAGCTCAAGTTGACAGCACACTGTTTCACATTGTACAATTTACTTACTCATGACTCAAAAGCATTCTGGTTTGATGAAACACAAGCATCTCAATGCTACAACTTTTACGACATGCCTGTGGGACTATTTGAAAGAGATATTATCACAATTCTCAAAAACAGTGATACTATGGTCAGATGGATGTAGCTATCAAAATAGAAACTAGATTCTTTCAAATGCTCTACTCCATCTGAGTATGCTACAAAATGTGACCATAATCCAAAAATATTTGGAAAAAAGACATACTCAGATGGAGTGTGATAGTGTGCATAGCACAATATATTCCTCAATTTGTCCAGGAAAAAAAACAAAGGCAACCTCACTGTCACCCAATTGCGTTGGATACAATATGAACCAAATGGGAAGATAAAGTATAAACTAAACTTTGCTGATGGCCTAAAAGATCTGCTAATCAGGCCAAGGCAGTCAGCCCCAAGAGAATCTTTCCCTTAATTTCATCCAATAAGACCATCAATTCCATCAGACATATGGAAGGACGTGCAGTCCCTCAAAAGTCTCCTGCCATGTGATACACATGACTTTTATGACTACATCCAATATCAGGAGAGTAGGAGGGCCCTCAAGCGCAAAAATAAATAAAAAAATGATAAGATTGATTGAAAATTTGACTTTTTTGCGTCATTTAATTTACTATGAATCACTAGAAGAATAGCTCCCTTCAAGAAGGAATTGCAGTACCCCAAAATTGTATACACTCATTGTAAGGCCCACGTTCTGAATCTTGTTTTAGCTGATTCAACCGCCCACTGTTTACAGGCTGAAAACCTATTTGGGCTTGTGGAAGCTACAGCATGTTTTTTGGAGGAATCTCATATCAGATGGTTGATCATCTAGACCAACCACATCTTCTGTATCAATGTTAAAGTCTAGGTGGTCACATTCACTTGTGGATCATGTCAACATGTCACAAAATAGAATATTTTAAATTACCCCTGCTGGAGAAGTAAGGGCCTGACAACCCATGAAAATGGGTACATTTATGTAAAACTTGGAAAGAACAGCCATGATTTTTCATTGAGGGAAGCTTACTAAAGGCTGTGCTCCCAATGGTCAAAAATAGCTGTAAATCTGAGGAGGGTCTAAATGATCATCTAGACCAACCACATCTCCTGTATCAATGTTCAAGTCTAGGTGTCCACATTCACTTCTATTCATTTTATTGCATATTGGCATTTGAGCTTTCATGAGGATACCCTCTTCTTCTAACTTACTGTCATCTTTGAACATGGATTTGAGACTAGGAAACACCAGCCATTTCTTGGGACATTCTTATATCTACCAGTTTGGTCTTCTTTCATAGATGTACTAATATTTCCAATATTTCATCCAAAATATACTCAATTTCAATTAAACATATAAAACTTGATTCATAGCTCAACTGCACTTGCTATTTCCAATAGCACGATTTTCTGTTGAAAAATTGAATTAATTGCTTGGTAAATGGTTGTTTAATTTGTTATTCTTAACTAGAACCAATTGGTTTCTTTTGTTAAATTTTGAAATTATGCCACTAGGAATAGCAAGTTGAATAGAAATTTAGAAGTGCGCTGATACAGATAAGCAAAATGCACATTGGCTCATAATATGAGCATAGTATGCCCTTTTTATTCTTGTCTATAGTGTGTCTCCTTCTTTTTCCCATTTCACAGCAACTTTAAAATTCTAAAAAAGTTAAAGCCTGCAATTTTATTAATAATTGGTGCAAATTCAAAAATATTTTCACATCAATTGTTTTAATGGACGTATTTGTTGTTACACCACCAATTTCCATGTATCTACAAAGCAAGTCTCTTAATTATTCTATGGCATGGAAGCTTGTCAATGGCATGCTGAAGCAATTGACTAATAAAAGAAATGATATGAAGTATATATACAAATATGTCATGACATTACCAAGTACGCAAGTATCTTGTGAGAGAGTCTTCTCCAAGTTGAAAATTATAAAGTTGAAGTTGAGAAATTCCAATGTAGAAAAATGCTGGATGTGGAAAATATAAATTCAAAGGAATAAATTGAAAAAATGCAGTGGCATGAATGGAAGTATAATAAAAATTGCTTGACAGTCAATGTGTTAATGATCATTTTTTAGTGATGCCATGTATTATTTGTAAAAAATAAAGAATATTCATATAAGTATCTGTATCATATGTAATAATATATTGAATGTTCAAATCATTTTTCTCAGTCTTAAAAGTACCATGTAATTCTTTTTTCAGGAAACTTATTCACTTCATATCAACAGCGTCAGCTCAATACAAAATTGAAAGAAATGGTGCAGTATATATGTTGAAGTTGAGAGTGAATAAGATTTTAATGCAAGCATAACCCCTACCCAACAAAAAAGTATTGAAAGACTTACACAACCTGAACTCCAAAAAGAATTGTGAAGACACCTCAGAGGACGTCTTGAAGTATCTTTGAAGTAGGGATGGAAATTGTTGAAATTGTAGGTATGCTGGTAAAAAAATCAACTTCTTGGATTATTTTACCAGGATATTGAAATTAAGAGAACGTCAAGTATCCAGAGATAATGTTTATTGATGCAATTTATAAAGTATCAAACTTATAAAACCCATTGTATGTTCTTCTTGTTGAGGACAGCATTGGTGATTCAGTAATTTTTGTTTTTATGCTGATGGCACCATTGGCAAAATGGTTGAGGTTTTCAAGAGGTATTTCTTGGAGAAATACTGTTACAATAATGAGTAACAAGGACTCCCAGGAAACAAAGTCTATATATGATAGGGTTTGAAAATGTAGAATTGTTGATATGCCTTTTTCACACTCTTTGTACGTTTAAAAGGAAGATTAGCATTTTGAGTAGAGAAATATTCTTGCTTTCTTTAATATGCCCAGAAATCAACATATTTGAGAAATGCAGATGAATACAATTTCATCTACAATGAAATAAAGAGATTGAATCTGGTAAGATTTATTGACTACTGTACTTTGAAATAACTGGCATCCTATGAAGGAGCAATGGGTCCCAGCCCTCCAAACCACTCTTAGTTTTGGAAACCAAACAAACAACCATTTTAGAATCCATAAATTCTAAAGTTATGCAGGTGGTTCAGCAAAATTCGCAACTACATGATGATCTGTTTGAGAATCTCAACTGTTTGCTGCTGAGTTTGAGAGCAGAGAGAGATGCAAGAGCTGCTAAAGTTGAATTGAAAGTACAGTTGAATACTGAAATCTTGCATGATCATCTGAATGATTATAATATTCAAATGCATCAACACCCTTTGGTTCAGTGAGTAATAAATTTTTGTGTAAAAATGAAGTTCAGATAATTTCTGAAACTTTAAAACATGAATTTCAGATCAATTCAACTCAAGGTCCCCTAACCATTTCAAAGGTGGAATGAAGTTGCAGATCTGCCATGTCATTACACCCTGCATGTGAGAGAAAAATACAATTTTCCTCTTTTTAAAAAAGAGGACCTAGAAGATGGACCAAATATTACAACCTTACAAATAGTTGCTTGAAATTGAAATCCAAGGAGCTGGCCAATGAATTGATTATTCCCCATCACTGGAGAAGAATTGAAGATGTCCCAAATCTGCAGCAAGATATTAGGTACTTTGGAAATTGGGAAGAAACTGGGAAATCCTCCAGAAACTTCCAGAGTACTGAGTGACCAGATGCAAAAAAGAAAGACCTGTGGAAAATTCCCTCCAGGAAGTGACTGCAAGATCCCACTTGAGTGCTTTGGGTGCAGCACTCCCATTTGCAGCCAACGCCAGATAAGATTGTGTTTCAAATTGTATCATGTGTATATATGATCATTGTTGTCATCTTTGAACATTGATGTAAAACTTGGAATGAACAGCCATGATTTTTCATTGAGGGAATCTTACTAAAGGCTGTGCTCCCAACGGTTCCCAATATTGGGTAAGGGAAAAATCCATGGCAGAAAGGTATACCAGTGAAAAGTGTTGTTTCTAATGATACCAGTGCTAGCCCAAGTAGGCCTAGTAGTACTTCAGGACTGCTTCCTCCAGTGAAAGATGAGTCTACTTCTAAAAAAAACTTGGAGATGTATCTGAATCATATGATAGTGCATCTGATTCTAATTTTTGTTATGAAGTTTTGGACTTGGACAAACTCTTAGATGTGTTTTACTCCATTGCTGTTTGTAAAAATTGCCATGGACCATTGTCTGCTGAAATTACAAAAAGGACTGGTCTTGCCTTCCAGCTACACTTTTTTTGCAAAGAATGTGGAGTGAAAACAAAATATTCAAGTTCTGACAATGTAAGAGATTCCACTTCCGGTAATAGAGATCTTTTTGATATAAATGTGAGGTTATGTTATGCTCTTCAGTCTATTGGTAGGGGTGATAGTGCATCAAACATGTTGTGTGGGATGATGAACTTGCCAAGCCCACCTACAAGAATGGAAAGGTATGTAGCTGTGTTAGGTAATGCTACAAAAGAGGTCTGTTTGGAGAATATGAGAGAATCAATTGAAGAGGCTATAGAAATAAATGATAACAGCTGGGACTTGAGTGTAGCATTAGACGGTTCATGGCAAAAGCATGGGTTCAAGTCATTGAATGGTGTAGTAACTGCTACATCTCTGGACACAGGAAAGGTGGTTGATGTTTCAATTCATAATAAATATTGTAGGTGTAAGCAAAGGAGCAAGAACATTCATGAACAGAACTGTGTAGCAAATTACAGGGGAGTGAGTGGTGGGATAGAAGTGGAAGGAGCTAGGCAAATCTTCAATAGATCATTATCCAGATACAATGTTAGATATGTAAACTATCTGGGTGATGGCGACAGCAAAGCTTTCAATGCTGTTGTTGCTGATAGTCGCTATGGTGATGACTGTGTAGTGACAAAGCTTGAATGTTGTGGACATGTACAAAAACCTATGGGCACCCGCCTGAGAAAAGCTAAGGCAAAATCAAATTCTATGAAATTATCAGATGGACGTGGGCTATCAGGATGAAACCGCCTTACTGAAAATGCTATGAAGGACATTACAACATATTATGGACTGGCAATAACAAGAAATGTTGGGAGTTTTGAAAATATGAGGAAAGCGGTGTGGGCAGAATACTTCCACTTGAAGTCTACAAATGAGGTGCCACTCCACAACTTGTACACAAAAGGGGAAAATGGTTGGTGTAAGTATTGGAAGGCATTGGGAAAGGGTGAGGAATATGATCACAGTAAGCATTTTCACCTTCCACCAGCAATAATGGATGAGATAAAGCCCATATTCAATGACTTGAGCAAGCCAGAACTGCTGAAAAAGTGCCTTCATGGAAAAAATCAAAATCCAAACAAGTCTGTCAATAATGTTATTTGCACCAGAATACCAAAAAATGTGTTTGTGACTCTTCCAACACTTGAATTCAGAGTGTATGCAGTCACTTGCTTCAACAGTGGGAACATCACCAAATGTAAGGTATATGAAGCGATGGGGATGAGAATAGGGACAAATTGCAAGAAAGTGCATTGTAGATTGGACAAAGAACAAGTGCATAACGCTGAGAAAATTATTGATGAAATGTATAAAAAAGCTCAGAAAAGACACAACAAAGCTGAAAGGAGGCTTGAGGACATCGATGAGGCTCAAGAGGATCCAGATGAGCCATCATATGCAGCAGGGGAGCAGGGCACTATTAAAACTCACTGTAAGTAGATTTCCATGTAACCACACATTTTATATCTGCATTTCTCAAAAAACGTGTTTTTCCAACTTTAGGAACACTTTTCTCAAGAACTAGCAGAGGTATCAACTTAAATTTTTTTTTAATTTGTTTATCTTCTCAAGCTAAATAAATGGATACATAGGTTTCATGATAGAATGCATAGTTTACCCTTAGTTGAAATTTTTAGAGAAAAAATTGAATAATTGAATAACTTTTGAAAAAAATCATAATAATTCAGCTGAGCAACTTATAATAAAATTTGTAAATCCATAGATAGAGAAAATAATAAGGAAAAAATGGCAAAAGATTTGACTGCATATCTATAGTGGTTGATGAGTAATGTGTTCCTGAAGTGAATCAATTTAACATTGTGAACATAGGCCTTACGGGGTCCTCTTAATATCATCAAAACCTCTATGTTTGCCTATTTATACAATCATAATAGCAATAATAATCAAACAATAAAATTTGGCAATGGTCAGATTTGTTTGTATGTTTGTTTCTCTTGATGTTTTAAAAATCAAGTTTTGTCAAGTGTTAAACCATGCTGGCTTTTACACATGTAAAATCACATGATATGATTTTTTTTACTTTATCTTATAATCCATGCCATCTTTTACTCATGCATAATAATACATTTTGCCTAATACATCAGAGTGCAAAGCACCTAACATACATTTCCAATGAAATTGACATTATTAATTTCCAAATGATGATAATGCGGCCTCAGCTAAACCATCACGCTCTTGTAGACAGTTTTCTGATTGTCTTGATATAGCTAAGCATTAATAAATTCATCAACCGTCGAATTTTGTTGGAGTCTGCTGAGCATTACATAAAATCAGTTTTGTTCATACATGACAGATAGGCCTATTAATAGTCTGGTTGACCAGCTTCTAACTCTGATAACTCCACTGTAAAGGTGAGTCTTTTTTTAGAAAAAGGAAGAGAGTGGTGAATGAAAGCTTGTCTGATTGTTCAGAAATTGCTTCTAGGAGTGATAGTAATGGCAATGGCCCAACAAAGACAAAAGTATCTGCACAAGTTTCTGCTCCTTTACAAAATTCTTGTTGAAAAAAGTGTGGTGATAAAATGATTTAAGACTTACAGATGGCAATATTCACAACCTATTGGAATTTAGGCTCCTATGATAAACATGTAATTCATATAGTGGAATAAGAATAGAAGAAACAGCTACAGCAAGCAGAAAAAGAAGAAGAACCATCGCAAAGAAGATCACCAAGATTTGCTAAAAAGACAAATGACGAGATTTTGGCTGCAAAGAGCAAAGAACTGGCAAAAAAGCAAAACATGCCTGCTGAAAACCAGCCAATAATTGAAGGAAGCATATATGTCAGGAATGAACATACCCAAAAGAAATTTGCAGCAGGTCAAATTGTATGGGTGCTATTTGGAAGGTCGTTGCAGTACATGCTGGCCAAGGTGAAGAGTTCCATTCCCAAAGAAATCCCCTGCAAGAATGGTGCTACAAGGCATCTATACCTTTTAGTGTTCATTTCAACACTACTTTGTAGTGTGGGGGTGGCGTAGCTGAGTGGGTTGATTGCTGGCGTTGCAACCCAAAGGTCCCGGGTTCAAACTCAGGTCAGACCAGAAATTTTTCTCAGACCACTTTCCCATGTTTTGGATGGACACGTTAAGCCGTTGGTCCCAGCTGCCTAAAAACAGTCGTGAATTTGTCTGATGGCTGCAACTCCACAGGATGGAGCTCATATTGAGTCTTAATAAATTTCAGTTTATAATTTAAATAATTCGTCATTAATTTCATCATGACCCATACCAAACAAGTAACATGGTGTCAGGTTTATTTTGTGAAAATTTCAAGTTTGTGGTGTGAATAATTTCTTTAACATAACATCGACAACAACAAATTCAGTAAGTTCTGTAAGTATTGTTTTATCTTATTGTATTATTGATATATTGTAAGTTATTGTAAGTATCAGTTTGCCTCTAGTCATCAAGGAGTAAACAGCGTTTGTTGTGCACTCTGTTTGTTATCAGTTTTGCTGGGTTAATAATGATTTGTTGAAGTGTGATTTGGATATTCCGGAGCAAAAGATTTTTCATCTTGTAAATCGTGTGGCACAAAGTGTTATTTTGTGTGTCAACTGATAACAGAAAAAAAATTTAGGAGAATGTCAACTGAAAATAAATCGAAGTGGAAGTGCAGTGTTTGTAAAGCTGAGCATACACACACGGGCATTTTCCCATGGGCATTTTCCCGAGCAGCAATTAACAAGCTCAGACTTGGAGAAATTCACCACACACATGCCCAAAGCAGCTTGGATCCCGCCGGTCAAGTCATTCAAGGCCAAACTTATCCCCAAAATCCAAATCGACTAATAATAGAGATAGAAAAATTCTGATTGCAGATTCGTTTTCAGCGACCTCAAGTTCAGCCACAAGGTCCTGATTGTGAAAAATTTTGAAAAATATTCATTTTTAAAATAAACTAACCTCTATATGAAAGACACTAATATAAGGAATTACCCGCTTACGTATTTCTCCACCAATCCCTTGAAAACGCCATTTGATAACAATAACCATATAGTCAAATTCTGATTCCAGATTTGGATTCAGTTCCCTTTTTTTAATTATTATCAAATCCAGTCTGGCTTTTAAAAATCCAGCTCAAAAGTAGAAATCAAGGGATACCCATTGAAACTAGCATAGTTTCCTGTTATTCTGAGGACAGAACTCTGGTTTGGCTGAAGCAACAATAAAAATGAAAGAATGAACAAAACACCTGCAGAACACGTGCATGTATTTTGTTATAGGTTGGAATTTTTTCCCTCCACTCCTAATGTATTCTCTTCCTCCCTCTCATGTATCATTCACACAAAATAGAAGAGAAATGAATATAGATAAAATTATCTATCCCACTTTTATAAAATTGATTTTCTTTTTCAATAGTTGAATGAAAAGAATAATTATTGCCATAAAAGGTGACTTGATAATTTAAAGCTGTGTTCTATTCAAATAATAGTGATTCAATGAGCTGTTAAATTTTCTTAAATATGAATATTTTTCAAATTTTTTCACAATCAGGCTCTTATGGCTAAACTCAAGGTCACAGAAAACGAATCTGCAATCAAAATTTTTCTATCTCTATTATTAGTCAATTTGGAATTTGGTGGAATGTTTGGCCTTGATTGATCCGAGTCCAGGCAAGCCTGGAAATTAAAAGCAATTAAAACGCCAACACACTGACGGATCAACTCCTTTCGGATCCCGCCGGCGGATCAACTCCCGTGTGTATATGGGGCACTTTAGACGGGCTCAGCTGAGTCGTCTGATAGTGCGGCGTCAACAGTTAGTGCAGCGTCAACAGTGTCTACTGCCGGCACTGTTGATGAAACAGTTACCGATAACAGACAATTGCTGTCTGTGTTGGACATTCAGGCTATTGGACGTGGTGTGAAAGATATAATTAGTGCTGAACTATCACCAACTTTCAAAGAAGATTTCTGATCTCTGAAACAACTGCGCAAACAAGAGGAGGAAGTTAAAAAATTGAATAAGGAAATCATGACATTAAAACAAGAAAATTAAAAATTGAAAAGTGACGTAACGGAAATGCAGGGATATACACGCAAAGACAGTGTTATTGTAATGGGCATCCTAGAAACAAAAAATGAATCGGTTTTTTAAATTTTCAATAAACTCTCTTCTGCTATTAAAAATCAAGTTGATTCAAAAGATCTGAGTACTGCACATAGACTGCCATCATGGGGTAAGGAGCAAATCAAGCCGATTGTCTTCAAATTTGTTCAAAGACAGGACAAAGAGGGCTGGCTGGCCGATTTCAAACAAGCTGCTAGTGAAGATGATGGAGGTGCAGGGATTTCTACAAAGACGCTGTGTCAATCTCTTGCTGACGGTCATGTGTGCGCCTATCAGCATCTGACCCACTCTACAATGGAACTCTTGAGAGAAATGAAAAAACTTGCAACCAACAAAGGATATTGGTTCGTTTGCATTAGAGACGGTAAGATTCTTGTAAAAAAGGAGGAAGGTGAGAAGCCTATACAAGTTAGAAATGAGATGGACCTCAAGAAAATCTAGGTCTATAACAAAAACTGTTATTTGTTCAGCTAATATTTATATTTTAATTTTCAATGGAAATTTGTGATTTATTTGAGGATCTTGATCTTATAGACAGATGTGAAACAATTAATTTAAAAAGTTTAGGCGAAGTAGCAACATTTTTTGATTCAATATCATTGAGAATTTTTTCTCTCAATTTTTGATTTGAACTTTTTATGTCTCTATTCAATTTTAATTTTTTTTTTCATAGAAAATCTATTGTTAATATTGAATATTCAGATCTTATCTTGTAAAAGTGCACTTATTATTGTTTAAAATGTACTGTTTTGTTTGCTACCTCAAAATTTTTATTGTATTATTATATTAAGTGACTCTTTTAGAGAGCAAGCCATCCCTCATCACAGGTTCAACCTAAAGAGGGATGCACTGTGATTTTCTTTTTTGTGTTACATGTGAGATTCTATTATTATTTTATGTTCAATTATTATACCTAATGTATGTATACAGATTTAATGTATGTAAAAATGCAGTGAAACAAACGAATTATTATTATTATTATTGAATCTGGTATTGGGCATATGTGCTTGGATGGTAACGTTTTGCAGAATTGGACATGTTGGTATCAACAATTTAAGATTTTTGTGGTAAGACACCATGCAATTAATCAATGTCCTGCGTATGGTTAGTCTTCTTTCAGTTGTAATAAGAAAAATCACTTCTCATCTTTGTGTAAATTAAAAAAAATCCAAGGTAAGACAAATAAAAAAAAGTAAATGAGGTAAGTAAGTCTTCATAATGAAAATTCAAATGATTCTGATGAAAATATAAAGCTTGATAATTTTTAGTTGAAACTGTAATTGAAAATAGCAAAATAGTAAATGATTGGTAT